>CAUYON010059367.1:0-24932 GCA_963573935.1 Arctocebus calabarensis | reverse complement strand
GGCTGCAACCAAAAAATGGCCGGGCGTTGTGGCGGGCGCCTGTAGTCCCAGCTACTTGGGAGGCAGAGGCAGGAGATTTGCTTGAGCCCAGGAATTGGAGGTTGTTGTGAGCTGTGATGCCACAGCACTCTCTCCAGGGTGACAGCTTGAGGTCTGTCTCAAAAAAAAAAAAGAAATTTAACAATAATTCTATAAAAGTCATCTAATAGCAAGTCCATGTTCAGATTTCTAATTATCCCCAAGAATATCTATCATAGAGGTTTCAAGATGTTTCAAGTTTTTGTTTTTGTTTTTGTTTTTTCTTTGTAGAGACAGAGTCTCACTTTATCACCCTCGGTAGAGTGCCATGGCGTCACATAGCTCACAGAAACCTCCAACTCCTGGACTTAGGCGATTGTCTTGCCTCAGCCTCCCACAGGCGCCCACCACAATGCTCGGCTATTTTCTGTTTTGCAGTTCAGCCGAGGATGGGTTTGAACCTGCCATCTTCGGTATATGGGGCCGGTGCCCTACTCGATGAGCCACAGGCACAGCCCAGGATATTTCAAGTTGGGGGGGGTTGTTTTGTTTTGTTTTTGAGAGAGTCTCACTCTTGTCACCCTGGGTAGAGTGCCATTGCATCATAGCTCACGGCAACCTCAAACTCCTGGACTTAAGCGATTCTCTTGTCTCAGCCTTCCGATAGCTGGGACTACAGGCCCCCACCACAACACTGGGCTATTTTTTTGTTGCAGTTGGCCCTGGCCAGGTTTGAACCCGCCAGCCTCAATGTATGTGGCTGGCCTCCGTAACCACTGTGCTACAGGCATTGAGCCAGTTTTTCTGTTTGGTTTTTGTTGTTGCTGTTCTTTTATTTTAGGAGACAGGGTCTCCCCTATTTCCCAGGCTAGAATGTGAAGCTATTTTTTTAAACCAAGGTGCAACAAAATCCACATGTTACAAAATACAGCGATGATTGTGATAAGTAAAGGCTTGGCAGTAATCAAGTACTAACTTTCTCATTGGCATAATATAGGAGGAATGCATCCTTAACATAAATCTATTACTACAAACAGGTTAGAGAAATTTTGTTTTAATTCTGCTTTATATTTTATTTTCTCACCATTTCAGAGACTATTCTCTACCAATTAAACTGCACAAGTACATTACATTTTATTAAAAATAAAAATTTTATTCCAGTTATCAATTTTCAGTCATATTTTACAGCATAAGGATTAACACCATACTAAATGAATACCTGGATTAGTTGGTTAAAAACAAAATTTGAGGCTTGGCCCTGTGGCTCAACAGGCTAAGGCGCCAGCCACGTACACCTGAGCTGGCAGGTTCAAATCCAGCCTGGGCCCGCCAAACAACGATGGCTGCAACCAAAAAATGGCCGGGCATTGTGGCGGGCGCCTGTGGTCCCAGCTACTTGGGAGGCGGAGGCAAGAGACTCGCTTGAGCCCAGGAAATTGGAGGCTGCTGTGAGCTGTGATGTGGCAGCTGTCGTTGTTTGGCGGGCCTGGGCTGGATTTGAACCTGCCAGCTCAGGTGTACATGGCTGGCGCCTTAGCCCGCTGAGCCACAGGCTCCGAGCCCAAAATTTGACTTTTAATAACACTGAATATTAGGAGAGTAGCCCAAGTCAGCAGACCAGGCAGAAAAGTGTCAAAAGCACATACACAGCATTTATAGGAAACTGACAAGTGATGAGTTAAATGTTCTGTGCTACTGAAAGGCAGCTAAGTAATAACAAACATTGCCCTCAACTTACTGTTCAGGAGGGTTTTGAAATTCTTTGATTCCTGATAATTGTTTAAAATACTAAAATAATTGCATTACTTCAAACTTTGTGTGTAACACACAACTTTCAAATATTTATTCATGTTATTTAAAGGTGCATGATTTAAATTCCCATAAAATGTGATCACACTATACTCAACTGGTAGCCCTGATAGGCATGAATTTCAGTCACCATGGTTTAAATAATACAAGTCCCCGAGCAAGATTCAAATTTGAACTACCACAGTGTATTAACCATGAGTAATCACATACAGTACAAACTTGACTGCTAGTTCTTGGGTCTATACATTGCTACATTGATCACAAAGGCACATTGTGATCAGTGACCAGCCACATCACTTCTTTCAAAGTCTGTCAATTGATCACTGTAAGTCTGGTTTTAGTTCACACAGAGACACCAACACGTGTTGTTCTGTGAGCTTCTTATCTGCCAACAATAAACTGTTGTGGTTACTGAAAGGTGTAGAACTCTCCGCATATATCTCGTCTGAACCTAGCATGGCTGCCAGGAGCAGAGACTGTGTCCTTGGAATGATTCCAGTGCCCCATTGAGATACCTGAGAGCAGTGCCTGTGGCTCAGTGGGCAGGGCGCCAGCTCCATATACCGAAGGTGATGGGTTCAAAACCGGCCTCTGCCAAACTGCAACAACAACAACAAAAAATAGCCGGGCGTTGTGGCAAGCACCTGTAGTCCCAGCTACTTGGAAGGCTGAGGCAAGAGAATCGCCTAAGTCCAGGAGTTGCAGGTGCTATGAGCAGTGTGACGCCACGGCAAACTACCAAGGACGGTAAAGTGAGACTCTGTCTCTACAAAAAAAAAAAAAAAAAGATACCTGCCTGAGAAAGCTCAATGCCACCAGGATAACTTACTGTTTTTTTTCTAGCCAACACCTAACAATAGGCCCCCTGACATTTGTTTCCTAGAGCCTCGGTTTCCAAACACCCTACCCACCGCAAGGTCTGGTACTGTACCAATCTGTGGCCCTTTGGGAACCTGTTGGGAACCAGGCCAGTCACACACCATCGCAGCATGAGCTCTGCCTCCTGTCCTATCTCCCACCCTCCACCCTCGGAAAAATTGTCTTCCATGAAACGTGTGTCTGGTTCCAAAAAGGTTGGGTGATTTACTAAAAAATGGCCTACAATTATGAATCCTTCTTCTGCCCCTTCAAGGAGTATATACTAGACGTGTGTATAAATGATTGTGTGTGTACACATGTATCTCCTACAACTCAGAACTGTCTTTCTCAAAGAGCATGCCTTGGGAATGTAATCACAAAGAAGGATGAGGCCTGTCTCCCAGTCTCTGTGGGAGGATAGAATACTAACTTTGATAACTGCCAGCAGACAAACACAGCTGGCCTCATCACATTTACACTGACCTTTTGTAATTTTTCACTTCGCCTCCCTTTAAAATGCCCAATCACACACACAGAAAAAAATGCCCTATCACTCTGCAGAAACTGGACTGGAGCTCAGCTCCCTCTTGTACTGCCAGTGGTTACTGAATAAAATGTTTCACCACTTTAATTATGTCTGTCTTGGATATTTACCCTGACGATATGAGCTGGATTTCCCCACCCAAAACTTGATTTGATTTTCAAATTTGAAGATGGTCCCCTATGCACAAAAAGAATATATAAAGGCTTATGACTCACACAATGAGGCTTTCTGAGGGGAAGAATGGTGGCTTTCATTTTTTTTTTTTCAGACAGAGCCTCAAGCTGTCACCCTGGATAGAGTGCTGTGACATCACAGCTCACAGCAATCTCCAATTCCTGGGCTTAAGTGAGTCTCTTGCCTCCACCTCTCAAGTAGCTGGGACTACAGGCGCCCGCCACAATGCCCAGCCATTTTTTTGGTCTCAGCCGTCATTGTTGTTTGGCGGGCCCGGGCTGAATTCGAACCCGCCTGCTCAAGTGTACGTGGCTGGCGCCATAGCCCGTTGAGCCACAGGCGCCGAGCCAGAATGGTGGCTTTCAAACATGTTCAAAAATAGCTTGATAAAACTGGACTATAAGACTAAGTTAAAAACATGGCCAAGAGCAGGGAAAAGAGTCTGACTTTGAAGTGTTATTATAGTAAGGGTTAAGGTAGAAGTGAGGGCTCCAGTGCACATTCTGGCACCTGTGTGCCTTGCAGTCCCCTTCAGAGTCACAAGAGGAAACACCTGGGCTTTCAAACTGGCTGCCCACATGTAGGGCTTAACAGTTGTCTGTAGTCAAATGTCAAATATGGAGTCAGACTCTCTTCTACATTAAAGTCACACTTAAATTTACAAAAAATGGATAATTAAAAGAAGGAATTGGCCCAACAATGATAAAATTGCGGCAAAGAAAAAAAAAGTGCTAACACAGGAAGTGACATTGAACAAATCCTGCAAGCAGCTTAGTCCTTGTTCTTACCACACTGCAGCCTTGCTCCTCAGAGAACATGGCAGTTTACTTTGTGGTGCAGCAATTCTCTTCTAGTACTCCTCTTTCACTCTACTAATTCACAGGCTTTGTAAGTGCTCCAAGAGTAATGATGCAAATTTTGAAGTTATACTGCTCCTCCAAATAATATTATTTATGGGATCATACAGTGAAGGTTATCACCTTCAGGCATGAGGAAGACGCCAAAGCTTTGCTTTGCTTTCCTTTTTTTTTGTACTAAATCTTTGATATCTGCTGTGTATTTCACACTTAACAGTCATCTCAATTTAAATGCTAAATTTTCATCAGAATAATTGATGTGTAACTAAAATTCATTAAACGTACTATTGGACCAGGCACGGCAGCTCATGCCTATAATCCTAGCACTCTGGAAGGCCAAGGTGGCTGGATTGCCAGAGCTCAGGAGTTCCAGATCAGCCTGAGCAAGAGTGAGACCTCATCTCTAAAAAACTAGCCAGGTGTGACCAGGTGCAGTGGCTCTCACCTGTAATCCCAGCACTCTGGGAGGCCGAGGCACGTGGATTGCCTGAGCTCACAGGTTGGAGGCCAGTTTGAGCCAAAGTGAGACCTCATCACTAAAAATGATAACTAGGCGTTGTGGTGGGTGCCTGTAGTCCCAGCTACTTGGGAGGCTAAGGCAAGAGGACTACTTCAGCCCAAGAGTTCGAGGTTGCTGTGACGCCACAATACTCTACAAAGGGAGACAAAGTGAGAATCTGTCTCAAAAAAAAAAAAAAAGAAGAAGAAGAAGAAGGCTCGGCGCCTGTGGCTCAACGGGCTAAGGCGCCAGTCATGTACACCTGAGCTGGCGGGTTCGAATCCAGCCTGGACCTGCCAATCAACAATGATGGCTGCAACCAAAAAATGGCCGAGTGCCTATAGTCCCAGCTACTTGGGAGGCGAAGGCAAGAGTCTCGCTTGAGCCCAGGAATTGGAGGTTGCTGAGTTGTGATGCCACAGCACTCTATCCAGGGTGACAGCTTGAGGTTCTGTCTCAAAAAAAAAAAAAGGGAAAGAAAGAAAACAACGGGCAGCACCTGTGGCTCAGTGGGTAGGGCCCTGGCCCCATATACCAAGGATGACAGTTTCAAACCTGGCTCTGGTCAGCTAAAACAGCATTGGCAACTGCAACAAAAATAGCCGGGTGTTGTGGCAGGCGCCTATAGTTCCACGTACTCAGGCTGAGGCAAAAGAATTGCGCTAGCTCAAGAGCTGGAGGTTGTAGTGGGCAGAGATGCCATGGCACTCTATGGGGGAGACAAAGTGAGACTCTGTCTCAAAAAACAAAACAAACAAAAAAAAAACTAGTTGGGTGTTGTGGCTGGTGCCTGTAGTCCCAGCTACTTTGGGAGGCTGAGGCAAGAGACTTGCTTAAGCCCGTGAGTTTGAGCCTGTGGGATGTGACACCACATCACTCTACCAAAGGAGACATAGAGACTCTGTCGCAAAAAATAAATAAATAAACAAACCAACTATTGGGGGGAAAAGTTCACATACCCACTTAATAGTTTTTTGGGGTTTTTTTGTTTGTTTGTTTCCAATTTTTTTTTTTTTTGACCAGGGCTAGGTTTGAACCCACCACCTCCAGCGCCTGTAGCTCAAGCAGCTAAGGCGCCAGCCACATACACCAGAGCTGGTGGGTTCGAATCCGGCCTGGGCCTGCCAAACAATGACAACTACAACCAAAAAATAGCCGGGCTTTGTGGCAGATGACTGTAGTCCCAGCTACTTGGGAGGCTGAGGCAAGAGAATAGCTTAAGCCCAGGAGGTGGAGGTTGCTGTGAGCTGTGACACCATGGCAGTCTACCCAGGGCAATAGCTTGAGGCTCTATCTCAAAAAAAAAAAAAAAAAAATGGCTCAGCGCCTGTGGCTCAGTGAGCTAAGGCGCCAGCCACGTACACCTGAGCTGGCGGGTTCGAATCCAGCCCAGGCCCGCCAAACAATGACGGCTGCAGCCAAAAATGACGGCCGGGCATTGTGGCAGGTGCCTGTAGTCCCAGCTACTTGGGAGGCGGAGGCAGGAGACTCGCTTGAGCCCAGGAATTAGAGGGTGCTGTGAGCTGTGATGCCACAGCACTCTATCCAGGTGACAGCTTAAGGCTCTGTCTCAAAAAAAAAAAAAAATTCAATTCCTTGGGGTCAGGAGCGGTGGCTCATGCCTGTAATCCTAGCATTCTGAGAGGCCAACATGGGTGGACTGCTTGAACTCAGGAGTTCAAGATCAGGCTGAGCAAGAGTGAGATGGAGTCTCACTAGAAGAAGAAAATTTTCTCTACTAAAGGAAGAAAAATTAGCTGGGCATTGTGGCAGGTGCCTATAGTCCCAGCTACTTGGGAAACTGAGGCAAGAGAAGCACTTGAGCCCAAGAATTTGAGATTGCTGTGAGCTATGATGATGCCTTGGTACTCACTCCAGAGTGATACAGTGAAACTCTGTCTCAAAGAAAAAAAAACAGTCTAGTTCGGTGCCTGTGGCTCAAGCAGCTAAGGCACCAGCCATGTACACCTGAGCTGGCAGGTTCGAATCCAGCCCAGGCCCGCCAAACAATGATGACGGCTACAAACAAAAAATAGCCAGGCGTTGTGGTGGGCACCCATAGTCCCAGCTACTTGGGAGACTGAGGCAAGAGAATCGCTTAAGCCCAGGAGCTGGAGGTTGCTGTGAGCTGTGATGCCATAGCACTCTACCCCGGGGGACAGCTTTGAGGCTCTGTCTCAAAAAAAAAAAAGTCAACTCCTTGACACACTACCCACATTTCCGGTTCTCTCCTGCTATGTGGGGCTTCAGCACAGGCAGCTCTACACACTCAGACATTACTTTTTTAAGGAATTTTTTGTGACAATCCTAATTTGTGTCTCTCCAGAGCTTATGTTTTTCTCTTCATAGACTTAACATCTCTTGTTACAAGCTTCTGAGGGTTTTTGTGTCTTTTGGTGAAATTGGACTGTGATAATGTTAAAGGCTTCATTCTTATTCATCTTTCTATTCAAGTTCCAGACCCTGGTACCACTTCAGTCACAAGTTAAGGGCTCAGGCAAGTTGTTCTTTTTTTTTTTTCTTTTGGGACAGAGCCTCAAGCTGTCACCCTGGATAGAGTGCTGTAGCGTCACAGCTCACAGCAACCTCCAATTCCTGGGCTCAAGCGAGTCTCTTGTCTCCACCTTCCAAGTAGCCGGGACTTAGGCGCCCGCCACAACACCCAACCATTTTTTGGTTACAGCCGTCATTGTTGATTGGCGGGTCCAGGCCGGATTCAAACCCGTCAGCTCAGGTTTACATGGCTGGCGCCTTAGCCCGTTGAGCCACAGGCGCTGAACCAAGTTGTTCTATTTAATAAACAAACAAGTAACATAGTGGGATGTCCAAGTTCTAACCCCTGAAAAACCTGTGGATGCATCTTTTTATTTTTATTTATTTATTTATTTTTGCAGTTTTGGGCCAGGGCTGGGTTTGAACCCACCACATCTAGTATATAGGGCCTGCATCCTACTCCTTGAGCCACAGGCGCTGCCCAAATTAGACTTTTTTCTTCTTTTTTTTTTGTGTGTGCAGTTTTTGGCCAAGGTCATGTTTGAACCGCCTCCTCCAGTATATGGGGCCAGAGCCCTACTCCTTTGAGCAACAGGCGCCACCCAGAGGTATCTTTTTAAAAATGTATCATAGGCTCAGCACCCATAGCTCAGTGAGTAGGGCGCCAGCCACATACACAAGGCACATACACAAGGCTGGCATGTTTGTGCCCGGCCCGGTCTGCTAAAAAACAGTGACAACTGCAACCAAAATATAGCGGGGCACAGGCGGCACCTGTGGCTCAAAGGAGTGAGGCGCCGGCCCCATATGCCAGAGGTGGCGGGTTCAAACCCAGCCCCGGCCAAAAAAAAAAAAAAAATAGCCAGGTATTGTGGTGGGTACCTGTAGTCCCAGCTACTTGGGAGGCTGCAGCAAGAGAATCACATAAGCCCAAAAGTTTGAGGTTGCTGTGAGCTATGACACCACAGCACTCTACCGAGGGTGACATAGTGAAACTGTCTCAAAAAAAAACAAACAAACAAGGTATTATAACTTTATTTAACAACTTAGTAAAGCCAATATTAATGGTTCAAAACAAGGTATGAAGGAGACAAAGTTAAAGAATACAAAGTGCTGCCTGTGGCTCAGTGAGTAGGGCACCAGTCCCATATGCTGGAGGTGGCGGGTTCAAACCCAGTCCTGGCCAAAAACTGCAGGAACACCAACAACAAAAAATAACAAAAGAAATCAATATCTTTGGCTTGGCGCCTGTGGCTCAACAGGCTAAGGTTCCAGCCACGTACACCTGAGCTGGCGGGTTCGAATCCAGCCTGGGCCCGGCAAACAACAATGACAGCTGCAACCAAAACAAAAATAGCCGGGCGTTGTGGCGGGCGCCTGTAGTGCCAGCTACTCTGGAGGCCAAGGCAGGAGACTCACTTGAGCCCAGGAATTGGAGGTTGCTGTGAGCTGTAATGCCACGACACTCTACCCAGGGCGACAGCTTGAGGCTCTGTCTCAAAAAACAAAAGAATACAAAGTAGGGCGGCCCCTGTGGCTCATCGAGTAGGGCACAGGCCCCATATACCGAAGGTGGCAGATTCAAACCCAGCCTTGGCCAACCTGCAAAACAGAAAAATAGCCAGGCATTGTGGCGGGTGCCAGTAGTCCCAGCTACGCGGGAGGCTTAGGCAAGAGAATTGCCTAAGCCCAAGAGTTGGATGTTGCTGTGAGCTGTGTGATGCCACAGCACTCTACCGAGGGTGATAAAATGAAACTCTGTCTCTACAAAAAATAAATAAAATAAATAAATAATACAAAGTACCTAAGAAAGATAGAATCTGCTCATTTCTATTTCCTTCAATATCACTGCCAAACTTCTGTGAAAGGAGCCTTTCTTTCTTTCTTCTTTGTCACCCCTGGTAGGGTGCTGTGGCGTCATAGCTCACAACAAACTCAAACTCTTGGGCTCAAGCAATCCTCCTGCCTCAGACTCCTGAGTAGCTGGGACTACAGACACCTGCCACAACGCAGGCTATTTTTATTTATATTTTTTTGAGACAGTTTCACTATGTCACCCTCGGTAGAGTGCTGTGGCGTCATAGCTCACAGGAACCTCAACTCTTGGGCTCAAGTGATTCTCTTGCCTCAGCCTCCCAAGTAGCTGGGACCACAGGTGCCTGCCACAATGCCTGGGTATTTTTTGTTGCAGGTGTCATCTTGTTTTAGCTGGCTTGTGCTGGGTTTGAACCCGACACCCTTTCTGTATGTGGCTGGCGCCCAGGCACCGAGCCCGCCCAGCTATTTTTAGAGATGGGATCTCGCTCCAGCTCAGCCTGATCTTGAACTGGTGAGCTTAGGCAATCTGCCCACCTCAACCTCCCAGAGTGCTAGGATTACAGGTGTGAGCCACCGTGCCCATCCTGAAAGGCACTGTTAATAAAGACTAATCATAATATGAAAGATATTTTTATTTTTGGAGAGACAGAGTCTCACTTTATCGTCCTTGGTACAATGCCGTGGTGTCGCACAGCTCACAGCAACTTCCAACTCCTGGACTCAGGCGATTCTCTTGCCTCAGCCTCCAGAGTAGCTGGGACCACAGGCGCCCACCACAACGCCCAGCTATTTTTCTGTTTTGCGGTTCCGCTGAGGCTGGGTTAACCTGACATCTTCAATATATAGGGCCAGCGCCCTACTTGATGAGCCACAGGCGCCTCCCTGGAAGATAATTTTTTTAAAGTTCACTTACCAATTTTAACAAGCTAGAAAATAAGAAATTCTGGGCCTAGCACAGTGGATCACTCCTATAATCCTAGCACTATGAGAGGCCAAGGTGGGTGCAGTGCTTGAGCTCATGAGTTCCAGACCAGCTTGAACAAGAGGAAGACCCCATCTCTACTAAAAATAGAAAAACTAGCTGAGCATTGTGGTAGCCGCCTGTAGTCTCAGCTACTTGAGAGGCTGAGGCAAGAGGAGCTCTTGAATCCAAAAGTCTGAAGTTGCTCTGACCTATGATGACGCTATAGCACTTTACTCAGGGCAAAGAATGAGAAGAGTCTCAAAAAAGAAAAAAACAACAGAAAAGGAGAAGACATGGAGATACACAGAGGCCAGGAGAAGATGAGGCAGAGACTGGAAGGTAGCCGCCAAACAAAAAACATCTTTGGGTTGCTGGCGACCACCAGACACTGGGAGAGAGGAACAGAAGGACAGCCCTCAGAGTGTCCAGAAGCAGTCAGCCAGCCAGAGCCTCAATATCAGACAGACTTCTGGCCTCTAGTATAGTGAGAATACATTTCTGTTGTTTTAATCCACCAGGTCTGTGGTAATTTGTATGGCAACCCTGGAAACTAAGAAAATAGTCCATTACCACGGATGAGTAGTCATGTCAGGAAATAGAAATTCTCAGTGGATCGGCGGGCGCGTGAGGAGGTCCGTGGGATCTGTGTCTTCCTTCAACAGTGTTTGGACGGAACAGACCCAGCGACTCCCTTTTTTTCCAGCCTTCGTCAATTTTCCAGTCTTATTCTTTTCTTTTCCACTTGAAATCTCTGGGACCATCTTCACGGCCGTCTCCTGCTTCTGGAGCCAGCTAACATCCTTTTTTTGTGGTTCCATATTACCGATCAACCATGAGCTCCCAGGTTCATCAAAATTATTCCACCGATGTGGAGGCAGCCGTCAACCGCCTGGCCAACTTGCACCTGCGGGCCTCCTGCACCTGCCTCTCTCTGGGCTACTATTTCGAGCGGGATGATGTGGCTCTGAAAGGCGTGGGCCACTTCTTCCACGAGTTGGCGGAGAAGCACCAGGGCTCTGAGCATCTCTTGAAGATGCAAAACCAGCGTGGCAGCCGTGCTCTTTTCCGAGACATGCAGAAACCATCTCAAGATGAACCGGGGTACAACCTTGGACGCAATGGAAGCCACCTTGGCCCAGGAGAAGAGCCTGAACCAGGCTCTTTCGGATCTTCACGCCCTGGGTTCTGCCCACACAGACCTCATCTCTGTGACTTCCTGGAGAGTTACTTCCTAGATAAGGAAGTGAAAGTCCTCAAGAAGATGGGTGACCACCTGACCAACCTCCACCGGCTGGCTGGCTCTCAGGTAGGGCTGGGGAGTATCTCTTGGAAAGGCTCACTCACCCTCGAGCACGATTAAGCCTGTGGACACCAGTGACCTCTAAGGAGCCCTTTTCAAACCATCAGGGCTTCTGCCAGAGCCTCTTCCTCCAGCCACAAGGCAGCTTTTCAAACATCTTGCAGTCTTACCCCAAGCCTTGGACCAAATGGAAATAAAGTTTCGTGCATCTACTCAGAAAAAAAAAGAAAGAAAGAAAGAAAGAAATTCTCAGTGGAGGTGAATGAAATGGTAAATCACCTCCCCAGACATTATTAAGGTAACCAAAAAGGGGCTTTTGTGACCTGAATACAGATAGTATGTAACATGAGGCTCTTTCAGTGATTTCAGAAAGGAGGCTGGGAAATAATAAAGTCTTATAGTAGAAGTAAAGGGGTTTTTTTTGTCCTGGGCAAAGTGCCATGGCATCATAGCTCAAAGCAACCTCCAACTCTTGGGCTCAAGCTATCCTCTTGCCTCCATATTTTTTTTTTCTATTTTTAGTAGAGACAGGCTGATTTTTGCTCAGGCTAGTCTCAAACTCGTGAGCTAAAGCAATCTACCCACCTTGGCCTCCCAGAGTGCTAGGATTACAGGCGTGAGCCACCTCTCCTGGCTGAATTAAAGGTTTTATTTATTTTTTTGTTTGTTTTGTTTTGTTTGCAGTTTTTGGCCACGGCTGGGCTTGAGCCCACCACCTCCAGCATATGGGGCTGGCGCCCTACTCCTTTGAGCCACAGGAGCCACCCCGAATTAAAGGTTTTAAATAACCCACATAAAACAATTGTTTTGTTTCAGTGATGTCACACTAAAGAATTCCACCAGATTAGATTTGGTAACCAAACAAGTGTACTTAGTATCATTATTATTTAATATTGTTCCCAAATCCTTATCAGTGTAATAATTCAAGAAACAAAAGTAAAATGTGTATTAAAAAGAGATTAAAGGTGGCGCCTATGGCTCAAAGGAGTAGGGCACCAGCCCCATAGGCGGAGGTGGTGGGTTCAAACCCATCCCCGGCCAAAAAAAAAACCACAATAAAATAAAATAAAATGAAATAAAAAGCCTGTGGCACCGGCTCTGGCCAAACTGCAACAACAACAACAAAAATATAGCTGGGTGTTGTAGCAACCGCCTGTAGGCCCAGCTACTAGGGAGGCTGAGGCAAGAGAATTGCTAAGCCCAGGAGTTGAAGGTTGCTGTGAGCTGCGACACCACGGCACTCTACCAAGAATGATAATGTTGAGACTCTGTCTCTAAAAAAAAAGAGAGAGATTAAAAACTACAAGAAACACGGCTCGGCACCTGTGGCTCAATGGGCTAAGGCGCCAGCCACATACACCTGAGCTGGCAGGTTCCAATCCAGCCTGGACCACCCAAACAAAAATGACGGCTGCAACCAAAAAATGGCCAGGTGTTGTGGCCGGTGCCTATAGTCCCAGCTACTTGGGAGGCAGAGGCAGGAGACTCGCTTGAGCCCAGGAGTCGGAGGTTGCTGTGAGCTGTGATGCTACAGCACTCTACCCAGGGTGACAGCTTGAGGGTCTGTCTCAAAAAAAAAAAAAGCTACAAGAAACTGAACAAAAAGCCAAGATATGTAGGATATTTGTAATATTTAAGTAAATCATCTGAACCCAAGAAACATACAACATCAGTAACTTTCCTATTCAATAATAATTTGATGAGATATGATCAAATTCAATTCATATGGCAATATGTATAAATAATGAGAAAAGCGTGACATTTCTAAGGACAAACTAGAAAATAATTGCTCAGATATTAAAAACAGAAATAGTTGGGCAGTTGAGGGTGGTGGGTTCAAACTTGCCCCCTGCCAAACTGCAACCACAACAACAAAAATAGCCAGGTGTTGGGGGCAGGCTACTTGGGAGGCTGAGGCAAGAGAATCGCCTAAGCCCAGGAGTTGGAGCTGTAAGCTGTGTGATGCCATGGTACTCTACAGAAGGTGATAAAGTGAGACTCTGTCTCTACAAAAAAAAAAAAAAAAACAGAACTAGTTAAATATGGGGCAACCTTGCAGAAGGTTCAACTCCCCCAGTGGCAAGGCAGGGTAAGGTAGGGCACAAGGACAAAGCAGAGTATCCACCCAGTGGATAGTTCAGCTGAGTCAGGTCCCAGAAGGATGGACAGGAGACCTTTCCAATTCATGCATGAACCTTGAACTTCTTTCCAGGCAGTGTTGCCAAGGAATAGAATATGTTAATACCATATGGATGGGCCAGACACAGTAGCTGACACCTGTAATCCTAGAGCTCTGGGAGGCTGCAGTGGGTGGATTGCTTAAGCTCAAAGAGTTCCAGACCAGTCTCAGCGCCTGTAGCTCAATGGTTAGGGTGCCAGCCACAGACACCAGGGCTGATGGGTTTGAACATGGCCCAGGTCTGCTAAACAACAGTGATGACAACTGCAACAACAAAAAATAGCCAGGTGTTGTAGTGGATGCCTGTAGTTCCAGCTACTTAGGAGGCTGAGGCAAGAGAATCACTTAAGCCCAAGAGTTTGAGGTTGCTGTGAGCTGTGACGTCATGGCATAAGGGTGACAGTGAAACTCTGTCTCAAAAAAACAAAAAAAGCATTCCAGACCAGCCTGCCACAATGCCCAGCCATTTTTTGGTTGCAGGCACCATTGTTGTTTGGCAGGCCTGGGCTGGATTCGAACCCACCAGCTCAGGTGTACATGGCTGGCGCCTTAGCCTGTTGAGCCACAGGTGCCAAGCCTTTTTCTTTCTTTTTTTTTTAGACAGAGCCTCAAGCTATTGCCCTGGGTAGAGTGCTGTGGCATCACAGCTCACAGCAACCTCCAACTCCTGGGCTCAAGCAATTCGCTCGCCTCAGCCTCCCAAGTAGCTGGGACTACAGGCGCCTGCCACAATGCCCAGCTATTTTTTTGGTTGCAGTCGTCATTGTTGTTTGACAGGCCCAGCCTGGATTCAAACCTGCCAGCTCAGGTGTACGTGGCTGGCTCCTTAGCCACTTTGAGCCACAGGCTCCAAGCCAAAAAATGCATACACATTTTAAGTGATGTTATCTATGTATTACTTTTTGAAGTTGAATTGAATTATGGTACCAATACGTAGAATGACATTTGCTCAAAAAATTGCATTAAACAAATGAATGCTAGTGTCACCACGGGACAGGCCGGATTGTCAAATAAAATGGTAGAAGCATGGTTGTTGTCTGAGGAGCACAAGACCATTTTGAAGTTGTATTTGAAACTGGAGAATGTTGTGGAAGGAAAGTCTGAGTATGGGGGACCTTAAAGGATGTAGTATAGTATAAAAATCTGCCACACTGGTGGTGTTTCAACAAAAATTTGAAATGACATGCTTTTCAATGGACACTTAGGTCAACATTGCTCAAGCAGTGGTTTGCCATAATCTTAAGTGTCTACAAACACTGATGATATTCTCTTTGAGCCCCTGTTATAAATGCAGAAGTCAAACATAACGTGTATTCATCTTTTGTTGTAGTCATATATTATTGCAATTTGTTTTTTTTTTAAACAAGAGCCTTAAGCTGTCACCCTGGATAGAATGCTGTGGCATCACAGCTCACAGCAACGTCCAATTCCTGGGCTCAAGCAAGTCTCCTGCCTCTGCCTCCCAAGTAGCTGGGACTACAGGCGCACACCACAACGCCCAGCCATTTTTTGGTTGCAGCTGTCATTGTTGATTGGCGGGCCCAGGCTTGATTCGAACTCGCCAGCTCAGGTGTACGTGGCTGGTGCCTTAGCCCGTTGAGCCACAGGCGCTGAGCCTGAGTATTACAATTTGAATACAACTTTTTCATTCCTAACGAGTGCATACATTTTTTGGCACCTTCTACGTATGTGACATACACACACACGCACACACATATATAACATAAAATTTACCAATCAACCATTTAAATTGTACAGTTTGTTAAGTACCTTCATGTGAAACAAAACAGCAAGAACTTCTTCATCTTGTAAAGTTGAAACTCTATACCCTGGCAGCGCCTGTGGTTCTGTGGGTAGGGCGCGGCCCCAAACCAAGGGTGGCAAGTTTGAACCCAGCCACAGCCAAATGGCAACAAAAAAGCAGCAGGGCGTTCTGGCTGGTGCCTGTAGTCCCAGCAACAGGCCTCAGCCGCCTGAGTAGCTGTGAACTGTGATGCCGCAGCACTCTACTACCAAGGACAATAAAGTGAGACTCTGTCTCTTAAAAAAAAAAAAGAAAGAAAGCTCTACACCCATTACACAACTCCCTTATCCTCCTTTCCTTTGACTCTGGTAACCATCATTCTAATTGTTGTTGTTGTTGTTGCTGTTGCAGTTCAGCTGAGGCCGGGTTTGAATCCGCCACCCTCAGTATACAGGGCCGGCGCCCTACTTACTGAGCCACAGGTGCCGCCCTGTATAGTCTTTTATGATAAGCTTGCTTTGTTTCTTTCTTTCTTTCTTTATTTTTGAAACAGAGCCTCAAGCTCATCATTCTACTTTGTTTTATAAATTTAACTATTAGATCCTCATATAAGTAGAATCATTTGTCTTTCTGTGATAGGTTTATTTCATTTAACATGATAGCCTCAAAGTTCATTTATGTTGTAGCATCTGACAGGATTTTTCTTTTTTAGGCTGAATAACATCCCCTTGTATATACCACATTTGTTTATATACTCATCTGTCAATAAGATACTGCAGTTACTTCAACCTTTTGACTATTGTGACTAATGTCACTATGAACATGAGTGTATAAACACCTGTTCAAGACCCTGCTTTTGACTTTTTTGGACATGGACTCATAAGAGATACTGCTGGATCATAATGCAATTCTATTTTTTTTTCTTTTTTTTTGTAGAGACAGAGTCTCACTCCATCACCCTTGGTAGAATGCTGCGGCATCACACAGCTCACAGCAACCTCCAACTCCTGGGCTTAGGTGATTCTCTTGCCTCAGCCTCCCAAGTAGCTGGGAGGTAGCTGGGACTACAGGTGCCCACCACAATGCCCGGCTGTTTTTTGGTTGCAGTTTGGCCGAGGCCGGGTTTGAACCCGACACCCTCAGTATATGGGGCCGGCGCCCTACCCACTGAGCCACAAGCACCGCCCTGCAATTCTATTTTTAATTTTTTTTTTTTGAGGCAGAGTCTCACACTGTCACCCTGGGTAGAGTGCTGAGGAGTCATAGCTCACAGCAACCTCAAATTCCTGGGCTCAAGCTGGGACTACAGGGGTCTGCCACAACACCAGCTTTTCCTGTTTTTGTTAGAGATGGGACCTTGCTCTTGATTCAGCTGTTCTCCAACACCTGAGGTCAAGTGATCCTCCCACCTTGCCCTCCTAGAGTGTTAGGATTACAGGCATGAGCCACAGTGCCTAGTCTATTTTTAACTTTTTGAGGAATTACCATATTGTTTTCCATAGTTTCTGTGACATTTTACATTCCTACCAACAGTATACAAGGACATATTTCTTCTCTTTAAGATAAAAAAAAAAAAAACTATTGGGCAGCATATTTGGCTCAAAGGAGTAGGGTACCAGCCCTGGCGAAAACTGCAAAATAAATAAATAAATAAATAACTATGCACAAAAATTTTGTCCACAAATCAGGGACAGTGGTCTAGCCTTGTAATTCTAGACACTTGGGAGGCTCAGGGGAGAAGATTATTTGTCCCCCCCCCCAAATTTTTTTTTTTTTTTGCAGTTTTTGACTGGGGCTGGATTTAAACTCACCTCCTCCAGTATATGGGGCCAGCGCCCTACTCCTTTGAGCCACAGGCACTACCCTTGAGCCAAAAAATTTGATAGCAACACAGCAAGTCTCTCTCTCTCACACACACACACACAAAAATCTTGATCATAAAGAAAACATATGGAGCCTGAGACAAAGCCCTAAATCCACCTGCAACCTGATAAATTTGGGTTCTTTCATGGATGTTTTCAAAAGGAATCTGTGCAGGCTGGGCACAGGGGCTTGCGCCTTTAATCCTACCACTCTGGGAAGCTGAGGCAAGAGGATCATTTGAGCCCAAGAATTTGAGGTTGCTGTGAGCTATGACGCCACAGCACTGCACTGAAGGTGACAAAGTGAGATTCTGTCTCAAAAAAGAAAAAAAAAGGAATCTGCGCAAAAATATATTTAAGGGTATATTAAAAAAAAAAAGAAAAGAAAAAATAGCCGGGCATTGTGGCGAGCGCCTGTGGTCCCAGCTACTAGGGAGGCTGAAGGAAGAGAATCGCCTATGCCCAGCAGTTGGAGGTTGCTGTGAGGTGTGTAACACCACGGCACTCTACCCAGGGCGAGAAAGTGAGACTTTGTCTCTACCAAAAAAAAAAAAAAAGAAAGAAAGAAAGAAAAAGGAAAAAAAAATGCCTTACACATGGGCAGCAGAAAGTAAGACCTAGAGGCAACAGAAATCAATGAAGAAATATTTCAGACCAAAGCATACAAATTTTAAAAAGCTAATGAAGGAAAAACACAGGGAAAAGATCCCCATATAAGAAGAAATACAATTAAAGTTCAAAAGTGTGAGGCTATTTCCTCAGAAAGAAGGAAGGGGGGGGAATAAGGCCTTTTGCAAGTTTCTGACTTTTAAAATGTACTGCCTGAAAATAAATGGCTCTGCAGGGTGGAGCACACCTATACACTTCCAGGTAGGAGGATTGCTTGAGCCCGGGAGTGAACTATGACGACCCCACTGCTCTGAAGCCTTGGCAACAGAGCAAGATTGCCCCTAAAAAAGAAATGCAAACACACATAAACTAAAGCAAAAACAGCCTTTTTCTCAAAACAAAACACAACACAAACCCTGGGCTCGGCACGCTTAGTGCAGTGGTTACGGCGCCAGCCACATACACAGAGGGTGGCGGATTGGAACCTGGCCCGGGGCAGCTAAACAGTGACAACTGCAACAAAAAATAGCTGTGGCGGACGCCTGTAGTCCCAACTACTTGGGAGGCTGAGGCAAGAGAATTGCGTAAGCCCAAGAGTTTGAGGTTGCTGTGAGCTGTGATGCAACAGCACTCTACCAAGGGTGACATTGTGAGACTCTGTCTCCAAACAGAACAAACAAACAAACAAACAAACAAAACACCCTAGAGGTATTCCCACATGTAGGTAATGACCTCTGTTGGCTCCGGGTCCTAGGATGCCCACCCCTCCGCCCCTTCTCCAATATCTCTTCCCTGAGTATGCGCTTCCTCCTTTATAGCTGTCTCTCTCGGGTGAGCTGGCTGCTCCCGGCCTGGGACCGAGACTCGCCCTGATCCCAAACCTCAGCCCCGTGGACCCCACCTCCAGTGTCTAGTCCTCTCTCTGTCCTGGGTGTGCAATCCTCGACCTCGACCTCACCTTCTGGTCCCCACCCCCAGTGGGCCCTGTCCGCGCTCGACCACGAGGCTGCAGCCGTCGACTTCGGATCCACTGCCCGCCCGCCCAGGCAGCCCCTCACCTTAGGCTCCGAGTCTCCACGCTCTAGCTCTCCCATCCCGCTCCTTGGGCGTCCCTCGCAGCATTTAGAGGAGGGTGGAACCCGGGGGACTTGGCAGTTGTAGCTGAGGCAGTTGAGGCTTGTTTACTATCACCATGGAAACCTCCGACAGCGCGCTCTGGGCGGGGCTTCTCCGCTGCTGCCTGCGACTGCGCCATTCCGTCGCTCCCGGAGCGGAGCCGGCGATTGGCCAGTCGGACGAGGGGCGGGGCTGGCGCGCTTCGGGGGGCCAGGGTCCAGCCCACTGCCCGCCAGCGGACCGAACGCCAGAGCTTGAGTCCTAAAGACGCCTGGTTTGAAGACCAGCATGAGAGAAGAAAATGAGAGTTGTTTGCTGCAGAGGAAGAAAGAGGACAGAGAACGAACATGGTTGGCGTGCGAAGAGACGGAGACGATTGGATCTCCACATGCAGTCCTCTCACGTGGCCCCAGCTCCTTCCGGATGGCAGGACAGGCCTCAAGGACAGTGCAGGGACAGAGGGTGTCACCACCATGACCTTCGGTGCTGGAGAAGCACTGGTCAGTTCAATATCATTTGAGTTCCTGCCACATCCAGAACTGCTGTGTTTGCTCTGAACAAGACAGACAAGGTCCTGGCCCTTGGTGAGGAGTTATTAAGCCCTTATTCGGAATTTTCAGTGTCAGGGACTAAGAGTTGTCATTTCTATAGCACAGCTTCTAAGCAGTATCCTTTTGTTTGCCATCTAAATGTGATTAGGTGCGACACTGTTAAGAAGCAACCCTGAGAACCCGCAGTAGCAGGCCTGAATGCACTTTTGTTTTTTTTGAGACAGAGCCTCAAGCTGTCACCCTGGATAGAGTGCTGTAGCATCACAGCTCACAGCAATCTCAATTCCTGGGCTCAAGTGAGTCTCCTGCCTCCGCCTCCCAAGTAGCTGTGACTACAGGCACCCGCCACAACGCCCGGCCTTTTTTTTGTTGTTGTTGTTGCAACGGTCATTGTTGCTTGGCGTCCCGGGCTGGATTCGAACCCGCAGCTCAGGTGTACGCGGCTGGCACCTTAGCTGCTTGAGCCACAGGCGCCAAGCCCTGAATGCACTTTTATGAACAATTACACAGAATATTGATGACAAATGAGGTCTCTTTGTAACGTGATGAAAAGAGAAAATAACTCCACGCTGTAATCGTGCCTGAACAGATAAAAACTGACATTATGCAACCACACATACGAGAAACAATAAACATCCCTTCCCCAACTAACAAGACTACTGTTTTTTCTCCAATAACTTTGGCTTTGCTGGATTCCTCCTTTTTAGACAAAAACTAAGATAATCGTCTGTGTATGCACAGCAGGAAAACAAAACAAAAAACTAAGATAATCACTGCATTGCCCCTGCTTTCTTTTTTTTTTTTTTTTTGAGACAGACACTCAGGCTGTCACCCTGGGTAGAGTGCAGTGGCATCACAGCTCACAGCAACCTCCAATTCCTGGGCTCAAGCGACTCTCCTGCCTCTGCCTCCCAAGTAGCTGGGACTACAGGTGCACACCACAATGCCCGGCCATTTTTTGGTTGCAGCCGTCATTGTTGTTTGGTGGGCCCCGGCTGGATTCGAACCCACCAGCTCAGGTGTATGTGGCTCGCGCCTTAGCCCGTTGAGCCACAGGCACCAAGCCTGCCCCTGCTTTCTTAAGCACCCAATCCAGAATAGACCTCTGTTTCTTTGGGCCCTCCCCCTAATCAACTGCAAGCCTAAGTACTGTAGAAAGCCCTCTTTAACAAGGCCTCCTGAAACACCCCATCGTTCTTCCTGAGGTATCTCTCACTGCTGCAACTAATAATCCTGAATTAACTAATTCATAGAGTAGGGAATACGTCCATTCACTGAAATAACAAATCAGCATTTTTTTTTTTTAAACAGAGCCTCAAGCTGTCACCCTGGATAGAGTGCAGTGGCATCACAGCTCACAGCAACCTCCAATTCCTGGGCTCAAACAAGTCTCTTGCCTCCTCCTCCCAAGTAGCTGGGACTACAGGCGCCGCCCACAACATCTGGCAGTTGTTTTTTTTTTGGTTGCAGCCATCCTTGTTTGGTGGCCTGGGCTGGATTTGAACCTGCTGCGTCAATTGTACATGGCTGGTACCTTAGCCCGCTGAGCCACAGGTGCCAAGCCAGCAAATCAGCATTTTAAGTAAGATATGTCTCTAGTAGTCTTGGCCAATATCGATAAACTCTTTTATGTATATGTATTATACATAACTCACACTAAATAATAAAACCTCAGAGCCTATACTTTAATGAGACTATTAAGAGTGGCACATAGGGTTGAGATCTTGGTATATAAAAAGCTTATATACTAAATGTAATGTGGGATTCTGGATTGGATGCTAGACTAGAAGGACATTGATGGAAAAGCTGAAGAAATCAGATTAAAGTCTGTAGTCTAATTAAAAACTTTGTACTAATGCTAATTTCTTATTTTTAACAAGTGTGCCACAGTTATATAAGATGCTAACTACAGGAGGAACTGTACTATCTTTGCAAATTTTCTGTAAATCTAAAATTATTCCAAAATAAAAATTTAATTAAAACAAAGACTTATCACAATTTATTCTCCAGGAAGAAATCTTATTTTTACTTTTAACTGGAGTGGTGGTGATGGTAATTGCATCATAAATAACCCTTGTGTGAGCAACAGAAATGCAGTCACAACAACAGCTCTCAGAGTTTATTTCACTTAAAACAATTGTAACTGGCCAGGCGTGGTGTCTCACACATGCGATCCTAGTACTCTGGGAGGCTGAGGCAGGTGGATTGCTTGAGCTCACAGGTTCCAGACAAACCTGAGCAAGAGCGAGACCCATTCTCTAAAAATAGCCGGGTGTTGTGGAGGGCACCTGTAGTCCTAACTACTCAGGAGGCTGAGGCAAGAGAATCACTGGAGCCCAAAAGTTTCAGGTTGCTGTGAGCTATGACACCACAGCACTCTACTGAGGGTGACAAAGTGAGATGCAACTCAGAGAGGAGTATGTCTTCCAGAATCTGGGGACTTCCATTAAGTGCTGGGAGTAAAGGCTACCTCTATACAAGTGTTGTCTAATAGAAATAAGTTGGCCAGGTACAGTGGCTCACACCTGTGATCCTAGCACTCTGGGAAGCCAAGGTGGGTGGATTGCATGAGCTCAGAAGTTTGAGACCAGCGTAAGCAAAAACAAGAGCTGATCTCTAAAATATAGCTGGGGCTCACCGTCTGTAGCTCAAGAGGCTAAGGTGCCAGCCACATACACCAGAGCTGGCAAGTTAGAATCCAGCCTGGGCCTGTCAAACAACAATGACAACTACCACCAAAAAATAGCCAGGTATTGTGGCAGGCACCTGTAGTCCCAGCTACGTGAGAGGCTGAGACAAGAGAATCGCTTAAGTACAGAAGTTGGAGGTGGTTATGAGCTGTGATGCCATGGCACTCTACCCAGGGTGATAGCTTGAGGCTCTGTCTCAATAAATAAATAAATAATAGCTGGGTATTGTGAGTGCCTATAGTCCCAGCTACTCAGGAGGCTGAGGTAAGAGGATGGCTTGAGCTCAAGAGTTTGAGATTGTCTTGAGCTATGACGCCATGGCACTCTACTGAAGTCAACGAAGTAAGACTTTGTCTTTAAAAAGAAAAATTCATTTCAATATTTGTGTTTGTTTCAATATATCTAAAGAATCACTTCACATAAAATTAACATAAAATTATCAATGAGACATTTTACATTCTTTTTTCTGTATTAAGCCTTTGAAATTTGGTGAGTACTTACCACTTACAGCATAGCTCAGTGCAAATGCTAAATTTTCATTGGACATACTTCATGTTTAGAATTCATAACATTTACAGCTCAAAAAGTAGACTCACATGCCCAAGTCACTTGAAACATACCTAAAAGTTTTCCTTAAATTTAAGGCAAGGATAGGGAGAAATCTAAATCTTTGTTTACTGTTAGTATAGCCATTGCAGAAAAACAGTTATGGTGGATCCTCAAAAAATAAAAAATAGAATTACTATGATCCAGCCGGGAGTGGTAGCTCATGCCTGTAATCCCAGCACTGTGGGAGGGTGAGGAGGGAGAATTGCTTGAGCTCAGGGGTCCAAGAGACTTGCCTGAGCGAGAGTGAGAAACCCCACTCCTAAAAAATGAAAAACTCAGTGGGGTGCCTTGGTGAGTCTGTAATCCCAACCTTCCAGAGGTTGAGGCAGCAGGATGCCCACACCCTGAGTCTGGGGTTGCAGTGAGCTATACCATTGCACTCTGCTCAGGGCACAGGGTGGGACTCTGTTTCAACAACAGCAACAACAAAAAGAATTACTATAATCCAGCAGTACCACCAATTCTAGGTATATATGCAAAAGAATGGAAAGCAGGGACTCAGACATTTGTATACCCATGTTTGTAACAGTATTATTGATAGTCAAAAGGTAAAGGTAACCCAATGTCCCTTAATAGATGAATAGATAAACAAAATGTAGTATGTACGTACAAAGGAATATTACTCAGCCTTTTTTTCCCCACTTTTTTCTTTTAAAATTATTCTTCACCCTAACCATCAGATTACCAGGAATTTTTTAAAATTTTAAATAGTATTTTGTTTTTCTTTTTTCTTTTTTTTTTTTTTTGAGACAGAGTCTTAAGCTGTCACCCTGGATAGAGTGCTGTGGCATCACAGCTCACAGCAACCTCCAACTCCTGGACTCAAGCGAGTCTCCTGTCTCTGCCTCCCAAGTATCTGGGACCACAGGCGCCCGCCACAACGCCTGGCCATTTTTTGTTTGCAGCCGTCATTGTTGTTTTGGTGGGCAGGGGCTGGATTCGAACTCGGCAGCTCAAGTGTACGTGGCTGGCACCTCAGCCCGTTGAGCCACAGGCGCCGAGCCAGTATTTTCTTTTTCTTAAAGACAGGGTCTCACTATGTTGTCCATGATCTTAAACTCCAGGGCTCAAACAATGCTGCCTAAACCTTCCAAGCAGTTGGGACTACAAAAGGACAAATACTATGTCATTCCACTCCTAGAAGCTACCTAGAGTAAATGAGTTATAGAGTTAGAAAGTAGAATGGTGGTTGCCAGCGGATGGTGGGGAGAAGGAAATGAGGAGTTGTTTATTTAATGGGTGAGAGGTTTCAACTTTGTAAAATGAGAGAGTTCTGTGGCACTAACCACATTTCAGGTCAACACCCTGAGCGACTAAATGTCCCCTGCATCACACAGGGCAGCCTTAGACTGAGACAGGAGTACAGAAATCCTCTTATCTTAAATCCGTTATTCTGAGAGGGTGGCCTTGTCACTCTATCTCTGCTTAAAGCCGCTGCCTTTCTTGTCTTATCCTGGAGTGTTAGAACCACTTTATCTGACAAGTCTTGTTTCTTACTCTTATTATTTCATAATAAGCTGCAGTTTGCTTTGAGAGTTTCACTTTAGAAAAGTGCAGCCAGCAGAGCTCAGTGGTTTGTGACTGTAATCCTAGCACTCTGGGAGTCTGAGGAAACAGGATCTCTTGAGATTAGGAGTTGGAGACCAGCTTGAGCCAAGAGTGAGACCCTGCCTTTACTAAAAATAGAAAAAATTAGCCAGTGTTGTAGTGGGAGCCTGCATCATGAGCCCAGGAGTTTGAGGCTGCTCCCAGGGCAGTCTAGCCTAGGGCAACACAGTAAAACTTTGTCTCAAAAAAAGAAAAGAAAGAAGGGCAGCTTTCTAATATATTATCAATTCATTGTTACTCTGTGGATATAGTTATTTCTCAGAATGTAGGCATAAGGGACTTACTCTAACTCCACTTGGTACCCCATGAAATTTGACCCTAAAATGAATGACTTCACACTAATTCAATGTCTACAAAAGTTTGCTATAGGGTTGTGCCTGTGGCTCAGTGAGTAGGGTGTCGGCCCCATATACCGAGGATGGCAGGTTCAAACCCGGACCCGGCCAAACTGCATCAAAAAATAGCAAGACGGAAACAAGATGGCAGGCTCACGGTGAGGCGCTGTCAAGGGATGAAAATTGATTTTTCCTAGAAGCAAATTTTAAAAGCAGTGTTTCTTCAAACCATCTTTTTTCATAAGTATCTTGATACACCATGGCTGGAGCAACAGTAAAATGGGTGATATCAAAG
>CAUYON010059365.1:0-33439 GCA_963573935.1 Arctocebus calabarensis | reverse complement strand
GAAAAGAAATAGCTGAAAATGTTAACAAATGGAAAAACATACCATGCTCATGGCTGGGAAGAATCAACATTGTTAAAATGTCTATACTACCCAAAGTAATATATAATTTTAATGCAATTCCTATCAAAGCTCCATTGTCACATTTTAAAGATCTCGAAAAAATAATACTTTGTTTTATATGGAATCAGAAAAAACCTCAAATAGCCAAGACATTACTCAGAAATAAAAACAAAGCAGGAGGAATCATGCCACCAAACCTGAGACTCTAGTATAAACTGATAGTGATCAAAACAGCATGGTACTGGCACAAAAACAGAGAGGTAGATGTTTGGAACAGAATAGAGAACCAAGAGATGAATCCAGCTACTTACCGTTACTTGATCTTTGATAAGCCAATTAAAAACCTGCAGTGGGGAAAAGACTCCCTATTTAACAAATGGTGCTGGGTGAACTGGCTGGCGACCTGTAAAACACTAAAACTGGACCCACACCTCTCACTATTAACTAAGGTAGACTCTCACTGAATTAAAAATTTAAACTTAAGACATGAAACTATCAAAATATTAGAAGAAAGTGCAGAGAAAACTCTTAAAGGAATCGGCTTGGGTGAAAATTTTATGAGGAGGACTCCCCAGGCAATTGAAGCAGTATCAAAAACACACTACTGGGACCTGATCAAACTAAAAAGCTTCTGTACAGCCAAGAACATAGTAAGTATAGCAAGCAGACAGCCCTCAGAATGGGAGAAAATATTTTCAGGTTATTCCTCTGACAAAGGTTTAATAACCAGAATCCACAGAGAACTGAAACATATTAGCAAGAAAAGAACAAATGATCCCTTCTCAGGGTGGGCAAAGGACTTGAAGAGGACCGTCTCTAAAGAAGACAGGCGCACAGCCTACAGACACATGATAAAATGCTCACCATCCTTAATCATCAGAGAAATGCAAATCAAAAATACTTTGAGATATCACCTAATTCTAGTCAGATTAGCCCACATGATAAAATCCCAAAACCAGAGATGTTGGTGTGGATGTGGAAAAAAGGGAACACTTCTACACTGCTGGTGGGAATGAACACTAATACGTTCCTTTTGGAAGGATGTTTGGAGAATACTTAGAGATCTAAGAATAGACCTGCCATTCGGTCCCATAATTCCTTTACTAGGTATATAACCAGAAGACCAAAAATCACATTATAAGAAAGACATCTGTACCAGAATGTTTACTGCAGCCCAATTCATAATTGCTAAGTCATGGAAGAAGCCCAAGTGCCCATCAACCCACAAATGGATTAATAAATTGTGGTACATGTATACCATGGAATACTATGCAGCCTTAAAGAAAGATGGAGACTTTACCTCTTTCATGTTTACAGGGATGGAACTGGAACATATTCTTCTCGGCAAAGTATCTCAAGAATGGAAGAAAAAGTATCCAACATACTCAGCCCTACTATGAAGCTAATTTATAGCTTTCATATGAAGGCTATAACCCAGTTATAGCATAAGAATATGGGGAAAGTGGCGAGGGAGGGAAGAGGTGAGGGGAGGATGGGTAAATGGAGGGGCCACACCTATGGTGCATCTTAGACGAGTTCAGACAAAACTTACTAAATGCAGAATACAAATGTCTTCATATAATAACTAAGAGAATGACATGATGGCTATGTCAAACATTTTGATGAAAATGTTTCAGATTGTATATGAAACCAGCACATTGTACCCCTTGATTGCACTAATGTACTCAGCTATGATTCAACAATAAAAAAAATAATAAAACAAAGATCAGAGAGTAAAAACATCCAGATAAATTCATAGAGAAATATGACAGAGAAGGGGACAGAAATAATGAAATAGAAAGCAAAAATAAAATATAATAATCAAAGTAAAAAATTTGTTCTTTGAAATGATTAATACAAAACAAACCTATGGCAAGATTAATCTAGGGTGAAAAAGAGAAGGAAAGCACATTATTCAATATTAGAAATAAAAAAGAAGACAAAAGAATCATTAAGATTAAATAAAATGAAAATATACCATTGATACTGTTATGCCAATAAATTTGTAAGCTGAGCTAAAATTTGCATATGTTTAAAAGCTATAACATTTCGAGAAGAACCAGAAAGTCTGACTAGACTTCATAATACACTGTTAAAGAAATTGAATTGATAGTTTAAATCTCTTCACAAGTAAAACACCAGAACTGCCAATTTTATAGTTCACTTTTATCAGTCCCCCAAGAAACAGACCAATTACACAAATTCTTAGTTATACTATGTTCATGAATAGAAAAAGTAATTATTGTAAAGATGACATCTGTTCCAAAATTGATCTATAAATTCAATTTAACTCCAAACAAAATCCCAAGAAAGTTCTTTTTGGAATTTGACAAGCTCATCCTAAAATAATATGGAAGAGCAAATGACTGTGATAAACGACCAAGCTATTTGTAAAAAGCAACAGGATAAGATGAGTTGTTCTATCAGATTTTAAGAATCTAAAACTTAGAACTATTGAAAAATTATGGCAAAACAAAAGAGAGAGCTCACAAACAGACCAATGAATAAATGGAAACGTGGTACATGATAAAAACGGCCATGACAAGCACTAGGAAAAGAAGAAACCATTTAGTAAATCCAGTTCCTATCTATACTCTCTCTCTCTCTTTCTCTCTGTCTCTTAAATAACTCCAAATAAATTAAAGATGAAAATTAAAACTTCTAGAAAATTGTAGGGGAAAGGTTTGACTTCTTTTCTGATGAAGGTCTGCCAAAGCCATGATTTGCCACAAAGCATGTCATCTGTCTGGATGTCTGTTATCTGTACTATTGTATTTCTGTAAGAAATTCGTAGAGAGTAGTTAATTGATAAAGATTCCATAATTCTGTCTTCCAATCTGGCCTTAAGGACTATTTAGGGAGGAGTGTGGTAGCTCATGTCTGTAATCCTAGCACTCTGGGAGGCGAAGGTGGGTAGATTGCTTGAGATCATGGTTGGAGACCAGCCTGAGCAAGAGTGAGACCCCGTCTCTAAAAATAGCCAAGCATTGTGGCAGGCACCTGTAATCCCAGCTACTCGAGAGGCTGAGGCAAGAGAATCGCTTGAGCCTAAGAGTTTGAAGTTGCTATGAGCTATGATGTCACAGCACTCTATCCAGGGAGAGAAAGTGAGACTCTGTCTCAAAAAAAAAAAAAAGGACTATTTAGTAAAAGGCCTTTATAGACTGCCATTCTTTCTAAGGCAAAATTTGCCTTTGGTCATCATAAAAATCTAATTACCAAGAGACATGAACAGATCCATCTCTGAAAAAGACAAATAAATGCCCAACATATGAAAAATATGCCCATTGCATCAGAGAAATGCAATCAAAACCACCCTGAGATATCATCTAACCCCAGTGAGAATAGCCCACATAATAAAGTCCCAAAGGTGCAGATGCTGATGAAGATGTGGAGAAAAGGGAACACCTAAACTGTTGGTGGGATTACAAACTAAGACAGCCTCTTTGGAAAGAAGTATGGAGTATCTTCAAAGAGTTCAAAATAGACCTTCCATTTGATTTTGCAATTCCATTACTAGGCATCTACCCAGAAGAAAAATAATTATTTTGTAATAAGAACATTTGCACTAGTTGTTTATTGTAGTGCAATTTACAATCACCAAGATGTGGAAACAGCCCAAGTGCCAGTCAACCCAGGAATGGATTAATAAGCTGTGGTATATGTATACATACCATACAATACTATTCAGTCATTAAAAGGATGACAACTTTACATCTTTTGTAATATCATAGATGGAATTAAAATACATTCTTTGTAATCAAGTATCACAAGAATGGAAAAGCAAGTATTCAATGTACTCAATACTAATATGAAACCAAAGCAAATGAACTAATACACATGCACACAAGAGAAAAACACAATTTAATTCATGAGGTGAGGAGTAGGGAGTGTAGAGTGGGGAAGAGGTAGGGGGATTGGTGTGCTACCAAATAATGGGTACAATATAAGGGCATATGGCACACTTCCTGGAGGAGGGACACAAGTACAACAGGGACCTTACCTAACAAATGTAAACATTGTAAGCTAATCATTTATACCTTCATATTAATCTGAAATTTTAAAAACCTAAAGTAATCTAAATAAAATATGAAATTCAATTTAAGAATTCTAATAACACCACATATAAAAGTCAACTCAAAATGAATTAGACTTATAAGTAAGAAATGAAACTATAAAACTACTAGAAGGAGACATTGGGGAAATGCTGCAAGATATGAGTCTGGGTAAAGATTGTTGGAGTAAGACCTTAAAAGCATAAGCAACAAAAACAAAAATATACAAATGATATTACTTCAAATTTAAGAGCTTCTACACAGCAAAGGAAATAATCAACAAAGTGAAGAGATAACCTACAGAATAGAAGAAAATATCTGTAAACTATCCATTTGATTAGAGATTAACAATCAGAATATGTAAGAAACTCAAACAGCTCAATAGAGAAAAGCAAATAATACAATTTTTAAATGGGCAACAAATAGTCAAAATAATTCTATGCTTCTGACTTTCCAAAGAACAAAACTGGAAGCATAACATTACCTGACTTCAAATTATTTTACAAGGCTATAGTAAACAAAACAGCATGGTACTAGCAAAACAGTAGACACAGAGATCAATGGAACAGAATTAGAGAACCCAAAAATAAAACCTGTAGCCAACTGTTTTGAAAACCAGACAAAATCATACACTGAGGGAAAGACACTCTATTCAATAAATGGTACTGGAAAAATTGGATTTCCATAAGCAGAAGAAAGAATTGGATCCTTACCTCTCATCATGTACAAAAATTAACTCATAATGGATTAATGGCTTATATGTAATACCTGAAACCATAAAGATTCTAGAAGAAAACCTAGGAAAAATAATTTATGACTAAGACCCAGCAGTAAATGCAACAAAAATAACAATAAGGAAATGGGACTTAAGTAATTAACAAAGTAGACAAACTACAGAATGGGAAAATATTTGCAAATTATCCATATGACAAAGAAAATGTCTATAATCAACATAGAACTCAAATAACAAGAAAAAATTGAATAACTCAATTAAAAAGTGGACAAATGGCATTAACAGATGTTTTTCAATACATACAAACACACACAATGGGCCAAGAAACATGAAGAGATGCTCAATATCACTTCATTAGAGAAAACAACTCACTAATTAGAGAAACATAAATTAAAACTACAATGAGCAAATAACAGTCAAGATGAGAAGGTAGTCAAGGACACAGTAGCCTTCTCAGTAGCTTCAAAGAAAATGAAATACCCAAGAATACACCTAACAAAAAAGGTGAAGGACCTCTATAAAGAAAACTATGAACCCCTAAGAAAAGAAATAGCAAAAGATATTAACAAATAGATGAACATACCGTGCTCATGGCTGGGAAAGTCAACATTGTTAAAATGTCTATACATCCCAAAGCAATCCACTGATTCATTGCCAGACCTATTAAAATACCAACATCATACTTTCAAGACTTGGAAATAATAATTCTTCATTTTGTATGAAGCCAGAAAAAAACCTGTATAGCCAAGGCAATTCTTAGTAATAAAAACAAAGCTGAGTACATTAGCATTCCAGACTTGAGTTGCACTACAAGGCCATAGTGGTCAAAACAGCATGGTATTGGCACAAAAATAGAGACGCAGACATCTGGAACTGAATAGAAAACCAGGAGAAGGGACTAACATCTTATGGCCACCTAATCTTTGATAACCAAACAAAAACATACACTGGAAACTTACACCCTGTTCAATAAATGGTGCTGGGAGAACTAGATATCCACATGTAAAAGACTGAAATTGGACCTGTATTTCTCTCACTCACAAAAATTGATTCAAGATGGATAAAAGAGCTAAATCTAAGGCTCAAAACAATTAAAATCCTCAAAGAAAGTGTAGGAAAAATACTGGAAGCTATTTGCCTGGGAAAGGACTTTATAAGGGAGACTTCCATGGCAATTGCAACAACAATAAAAATAAACAAATGGGACTTAATTAAACTGAAAAGCCTCTGTACAGCTAAGGAGACAACAACCAAAGCAAATGGAGAACCTACACAATGGGAAAGGATATTTGCTTATTTTGAATCGGACAAAAGCTTGATAACTAGGATCTACAGAGAACTCAAATTAATCAACATAAAAAGAGCCAACAATCCCTTACCTCACTGGGCAAGAGAGATAAATAGAACCTTCTCTAAAGAAGACAGATGAATAGCTAACAAACATATGAAAAAATGCTCAATGTCCCTAATTATTAGAGAAATGCAAACCAGAACCACCATGAGATATCTAACCCCAGTGAGAATGGTCCACATCACAAAATCCCAAAACTGCAGATGCTGGCATGGATATGGAGAAAAGGAAATATTTTTACACTGCTGGTGGAACTGCAAACTAATACAACCTTTTTGGAAGGAAGTATGGAGAATCCTCAAAGAACTAAAGCTAGACCTCCCATTTGATCCTGCAACCCCATTACTGGGCATCTACCTAGAAGAAAAAAAAATCCTTTTACCATAAGGACACTTGCACTAGACTTTTTATTGCAGCTCAATTTACAATCCTCAAAATGTGGAAACAGCCTAAATGCCCACCAACCCAGGAATGGATGAACAAGCTGTGGTATATGTATACCATGGAATACTATTCATTACCTAAAAAAGACAGAGACTTCACATCTTTTGTATTTACCGGGATGGAAGTGGAAAACTTTTATTCTTAGTAAAGCTTCATAAGAATGGAAAACAAGAATCCTATGTACTCGATTCTGATATGAGGATAATTAATGACCTAGTACACAGTGGGAACTGGGGATGGGGAGAGCAGAGAAAGGGAAGGAGGGAGGGGATAGAGGGTGTGGTACACCTTTGAGGGGTGGGACACAATTATAAAAGGGTCTTTATCTATCAAATGCAATCAATGTAAACTGGTTCTTTGTACCCTCAATGAACCCCTAACAATAATAAAAAAAAAAAAACTACAACAAAATATCATCTTACTCCAGTCAGAAAGGCCATTGCAAAAATGTCAAAAATATTAGATGTTGGTGTAAATGTAGTTATAAGAAAACCCTTATACACCATTGGTAGGAATATAAATTATGACAACCTCTATGGAAATCAGTATGGAGATTTCTCAAAGAACTAAACATAGATCTATTATTCAATCCTATAATCGCACTACTGGGTAACTACCCCCATTGGGAAAAAAATCATTATATCAAAAATAAACGTGCACATATATGCTTATCACAACACAACTGATAATCACAAAGTTATGGAATCAACTTAAGTACACATCAACTGGTAAGTGGATAAAGAAAGAAAAATGTGTGTGTGTAAACATTTTTCATGAATGGAATAATATTCAGCCATAAAAAAGAATAAAATAATGTCTTCTGAAGAAACTTGGATGGAAATAGAGACCATCACCCTAAGTGAAGTAGATCAGGAAAAGAAAACAAAATAGGTGTTATTCCTTATAAGTAGGAGCTAAGCTATGTGTATATATGCTCATGAAAAGTTGTATAATAGACATTGGAGATTCTGAAGAAGAAGAGAAGGAGAGGGCTGGAAAAGTACTTACTGAGTGCAATGTACATTATTCTGGGGATGGGTACACAAAAAGCTCAGATTTCATGACTATACAGTATCTCCTTATAACAACAAAAGATTAGGGGACAGTGGAGGAGAAGACGCAAATAGACATTTCTCAAAAGACATACAAATGGCCAATAGCTACACAAACAATACTCAATATCACTAATTATTAGGGAAATGGAAATCAAAATCATAATAAGATATTATCTAACTCCAGTTAAAATAGCTATTATCAAAAGTCAAAAAAATAATAAAGGGAAATATAGAAATAAAGAAAGGGAAATATTCATATGTGGTTGGTGTGACACCAATGTAAAGTAGTGTAGACATATGTGGAAAACTATATGGAAATTCATCTAAAAACTAAAAATAGAACTACCATATGACCCAGCAATCCCACTGCTAAGTATATATATACAAAAGAAAGGAAAATCAGTAGATTAAGGAAGTATTTGCATTCCCATACCTATTGCAACACTATTCACAACAGCCAAGGTACAATCAACCTAAGTATCCACCAATGGATAAAGAAAGAAAATGTGGCATACATACAAAATGGAATATTAGTCATAAAAAGGGATGAAATTGTGTCATTTGAAGTATTCCACATGACACTAGAGGTAATTATGTTAGGTGAAATAAGCCAGCCATGTAAAGATAAATATTGCATGTTCTCACTCATGTGGGAGCTAAAAAGTAGATCTCATGGAGGCAGAGAATAGAATGGAAGTTACCAGAGGTAGAGAAAAGAAGGGGATGGTGAATAAAGAGAATTTGATTAAGGAATAAAAAAATGCAGTTAGATAGAAGGAATAAGCATTCAAGAACATAGTAGGGTAATTATAGTTAACAATAATTTATGATATATTAAAAAATAACTAGAAGAAAAGAATTGCAATATTCCCAATACACAGAAGAGATAAACATTTGAAGTGATGAATATCCTAATTAACCTGATGTGATCATTACACATTGTGTTCAAGAATCAAAATATGACATGTACCCTGAAACTATGCATAACTATTACATATTAATAAAAATAAATAAATAGTTTTTTAAAAATTGAAGAACACTTCTCAGTCTGGTCATGAGAGCTAGGCTTTAAAAGAGCTCTTTTCTGCATACATTCTGCCTGCAACGGGCTGATGATTTCTTGAGTCAGAAGTCAGAATCAACTTGACCTTACTGTCAAACCTACTATCAGTCATGTCTGTTAGTAAATTGTGCTGCTTCCTGGATAGATCTAGCTTATGTATTTTCACATTTGCATTTATCTTTCTAAATGTCATAACTTCACCAGGGGCAATTTGGAATTGTACTGGCCACCAAATTCACTGGAGAGATTATGCAACATCCATGAGAGTGAACAGCTCAAATTGCCCTTTGACAGAGAACTGCTGCATAGAATGCAATTGACCTGCCCCATTTTCAAGATCCACCACTATTATAACATTTTATCTTCCCCAGGTATCCCAGTCAATAACCCAGCACAGTAGGGGCCCTAGATCTGGGAAATTCCTGTCTGAGTTAGGACTGCCCTGATAGAAATCTTTGCTCTTGGGACTCTCCTGTGGGTCTAGTTAATATTTCCTTGGAGACTATTAATACCCAATATTTCTACCTTTCCTTTCTTCTTTTGTAGATTGCTTTGTAGTATCCTTGTTTATTTCTGTTCTCCCTTTACTGTTTAAGTAATTTCCCCCAGTAAATACTTTTCAGATCTAATTCAGTTTTTTTACCTGCTTCTCAGAAAACAAAAAACAAAAGGAGTGCCTTAAAACAAAAAGGGAAGAAATCCTTATGAAAATTCTGTTTTGTTTAATTAAAAGATAAGTCACTTTAATATAAAAGATCACCCTTCTTTGGGGCTTTTATTCTTATGGTCCTCATGAAATTATCAAGATCTTCAGTTGTCTAAACCCAGTTGTAGCTTGTCTCTCTCCAAATGTGTGTGTGTGAAAGAGAGAAAGAAAGAATAAGATACAGAGAGAGAAAATACATTTTCCTGAATCCAGGTTTTCTTTGGAGGTTTATACCCAGCTCCTTCTCATGTTCTCTCTCTTTTTTAAAATCTCTTTTCTTCTCTTTCTCCTTCTCTCTTGAGAAACTTTGAAGATCAAATGTCTTTGAAAAATTGTTCTATTGTGTTCAGCTCTAAGAGCATATAAATCAGATAAACCTGTCTAATATTTAAAAAGGAATAAATCAGACTACAAGGTCTCTTAGAAACTAATGGGGCAAGTTCTATTTCTATTGGCTTTTAGGGCAAACATTGATATACTAAAAACACATATAAATTTAAGAGAAAAAAAAACTCAAGAGTTTGCCAAAGAAAGAGTTTAACTCATAATGTTTTGCTTATTTAGACTCTTCTAAGGGGAAAAACAAAGTCTGTTGCAACTACACCTCTGGAAAAAAATGTTTTACCTGTGAATTAAGTTAATAGCTTTAGTAACTAGGTTACAAGATAAGAAAGATATTGGAAGCTTTTAAGCATAATTTAAAGAATCTCTTCAAAAAATCTTTAAAAATTGGTTTATAAATTTAAATATATTCAAATTACATTAGAAAAATTAATGTATTACTGCTATCAAGAGGGTTTGAACAAACTAGATTAATTTAATGGTAGTAATTTAAAACCCACTCTGTATCTTCTCCCTGTTTTTACCACATAGTATAAATAATGTGGGTACAATATTCTGCTTTGTACTTTCTCATATTAAATGAGAAATTAAAATGTTTTGAATTTTCATATTAGTTTCATAAGTCAGAATTTTATCATTTTTTCACAGATTGAGATTATAGAAGTGTGTCTAATTAAATATGTTTTAATGGCAGATGTATTTTAAAAGTGTTGTACTAGTGAAATTTTTCTGATGTTACAAATTATAAGAACTTAATATGTCAATGCAATCCTATAATTTTCACATCCTTTTTTAAATTTAAGATCTTGAATGATATTAATTTTTGTTAAATTTATAAATAATGCTTGAATACCTGGACAACATTGTCTTCATTTACCTGTACTCTTTTTCTCTACAAGATGAAGTAGCTATCAGTTATGTCAAAAAAGGACATATAATATCTTTGAATTTTATTAATATTCTTGTTCATTTTTGAAGAAGTATAAAAGAATAGTGTGCTGTTCAGGTAATGTACATGCAAAATAATGGATGTGCTTTTGTTTATCTTAAATAGATGATTGCACCAAAGTAGAAAAGAAAAGAAAAAAATTTAAAAAATGAACTTTATTTGCCTGGGTTTAAAATATCTACAAATAAAGAGCTTTGAGGAAGAAATGAAATTATAAAAACATTTAAAAAGTACATTAAATGTGATGGATTTATACCTTTTAAAAAAAGGCCTAGTAATTTTTTTATTGCAAATTGTTAGAAAGATGATTTTAACTTTCTTGTGTTGAAATGAGCAAGTCTGTGTCCAAATAACATAGGTCTCTTTTATCATCACAATGTTTGTTAACTATCCGTACATTTGGTAGATTCTTGAATCAGTTCTGAAATAAGTTTCTTAATTTTGAAAAAGGTTAATTTCCTAATAATTATTACTATTTATTGCTGTTTTTTCTTAAGCACATATACAATTAAAGAAAACTTCCTGAAGTATTAACCCTAATACCATTATCAAGTAACTTTTTCTCCAGACTTGAGGAGGCTACTCTTTGTCACAAGGTCTGTTTTGTCAGATAAGAATACCACTTCAACTTTCTGGTGTTTATTGTTTGCATGGTGTACTTTCTTCCATCTTTTTTCTTTTAACCTATTGTGTCTTTGTATTTAAAGTACATTTTTATAGACAGAATATACTTGGTTTTCACTCATTTTACTTTATCCCAACTATCTCTGACTTTTGATTGGAATATTTAGCCCATTTACACTTATTATAATTATCAGTATCATTGTATTTAGGCCTGCCATTTGGCTATTTTCTGTGTGTCTCATTTATTTTTTGTTTCTCTGTTTCTCTTTTTCTGTTTCCCTTTCATGTGTGTTAACCAAATATCTGTTAGTGATTCATTTATTTTTATGGGTTTTCTAGCAATATTAATTTGTGTAATTTATTGGGTTATGTCTATAACTTATCCCAATGTTTTTAGGGCCAATACTGAATTGCATCCTGTAATACAGAAATTACACAGTAGTATTTTTTAATTTACCTCCTACTTTGATAGAGCTATTGTTGTCACATATAATTATATACACCATAAACATAGCAATACAATATAATAGTTTTGCTTTAAATACTTATATTACTTGATAATATAATATTTATAGTACAGTTGTGCATTGCTTAATATTTTGAGACATGCATCATTAGGCAATTTCATCATTGTGCAAACCATAAAATGTACATATAAAAACCCAGATGGCATAGCCTACTACACATCTAGACTATATAATATATAGCCTATTGCTCCTAGACTACAAACCAGTACAGCAAGTTACTATGCTGAATACTGTAGGCACTTGTAACACAATGGTAAACATTTGTGTATCTAAACATACTAAACATAGAAGGCACAGTAAAAAAAAAAAATAGTATGTCTGTATATAGCACCTACCATGAATAGAGCTTGCAGTGCTAGAAATTGCTCTGGGTAAGTGAGTAATAGTGAGTGAATGTTAAGGCCTAGGACATCCCTGTACACTACTACAGACTTTCTAAACACTGTACATTACACTACTGTAGACCTTATAAATACTGTATACTTAGGGTACATTAAATTTATTAATTTTTTTCTTTCTCCAATAATAAATTAGCCTTAGGTTACTAACTATTTGACTATTTTTTTACTTTTTGATGTTTTTATAATAACACTTATCTTAAAAGACAAGCATATTGTAAAGCTGTACAAACATATTTTTCCTTTATTCCATTCTAAAAGCTTTTTCTTTTACTTTTATGTGAAAAGTTAACACACACATTAGTCTAGTCGTATACAGGTTTAGAATCATCACTATTACTGTCTTCCACCTCCACATCTTGTCTCCTTGGAAGACAATAATTGTCTTTGAAGGTAATAATGCACATGGAGCTGTCATCTCCTATGATAAGAAGGCCTCCTGAAGGACATGCAGGAGGCTATTTTGCAGCCTTGGAGAAAGTGTGCACATTGAGAAACACAGTGGCCCTAGAACAATCCCAAGGGAACCTGATATTTAAGAAGCAGGCTAAAAGGGGATTGACAAGAGAGAAGAGGGAAATTGATGGTAGTAGATACAGGATAGGTAGTCAGTTCTAGAGGTAGTAGCATCTAGAACAGATACCTCATCCTGCTACAATCTTCAGAAGAGCTGGCTCAGCTGTGTCTTTTGTCATACTTATCATTTGCCCCTCTAACTCTTGCTCTCACCCAGTCTGTGTCAGACCCTTGCCCTTAATAATTAATTAGAAAGTTTAACAGATATATTATTCCCAGAAGTGTTATTGTCTTAGTAATCACTTCTGTCAAGTTGTAAATCAATTGTACTTCTTTAAGCCTAGCAAAACAGACCCCTGGAAACTGCACCCCATCCATCAACTGCCATCATGAAGTACTGGTGATGAAGACTTGCAGAGTCTCAGAGTCGGGCTCATTAGCCAGAGCATCTTTCAGTTTAATTCTGTGTGAACCTTCCTTAACATCCTTTTCCACAGGGTCCCTAGGGCATGGCCATAAGTAAGAAAGAAAGTCCATCCTAGGGAGGTTTGATCAATTGGAAATCCCTGCAGTTACTAGGAATGTGAAAGTAGAGGCATGTTCTTGCTCTAACATACATGCAGACACACAAAATAGCATGAGAAGCACATTTAAAAAGGGAACAGACTGAGTGTGGATTTAGACAAATGTCTCTTAAGGATACAGAATTCATTTATACCAGCAATTCTAAATTGCATGAATCATCAAGCTGAAAAAGGTTACATTTCCAAAGGAAAAAGTAATTACTGAGTAGTAATAAAAGATTAAATGTTGAAGTATATTATTTTTCTCAAATACTAGAAGGCATAGTTATAACTTACAGCCAAGGAGGAAGATTTAGGTAAACACTTGAATATTCCTGAATTGAAGACAGGAGAATAAATGTGTAAGCTGGAGCAGTAGGAGTGTGTTAGAAAGAGGATGGAGGAGAGACTAGAGATGCTGATGTGGGAGAAGGAAGCAGGAACCAGATGGAATTTTAAAGAGATTTGCAGTTTTAATAAAAACTCATGGTGTTTAAGGACGGAGAAGATTTTGGAGCAAAACTTGATGCGGGAACTGAAGGTATGCTGTCATTTGCCATCATTGCCTTATGATTTAATTTAGAAATTCAAAAGCGTAGAAGTGTCTTTACCCTTCCAAAGATCTGAAGCTGCATTTGGGGTATTACTGTCACTAGATGGCAACTTGTGCCTTGGCCTATACCAGAGCAATACCAGAGGATGAACGGCATGCATATACACATTATCCTTAGGAAGAAAAAGAAATACAGCTCACCTAATACATTCTGGCCAAAAATGTTTAATTTGAATTAAGTTTTTAAATCTAACTTCCAGTTTATAGGAAACACAAAAAGTATGAGAATAAGCTAACCATCACCAAGAAGAAACACCTGAACAAATCCAGGTAGGGTAATTTGCTAAACACTGGTCTAAGCCTCTTCAAACAATAATATCAGGAGAAAAGGAACTGCTCTAGAGATTAAGTCTTGAGGAGTATCCAGAGACAATATGTGGTCCTGAGTCAGATCTTGGGTTGGACAAAGCTATTCCAAAGGAATTTTTTTTAGATAACTAAGGAAATCTGAATATGTATTAGATGTTATTTAGAATTATTGTTTATTTGTTAAATAAACTAGTGTTATTTTGGATTATAGTAAAAAAAATTATACATGCTGACTTTTTTTGTTTTGGGGTTTTTGTTTTTCATTTTGTGTTGTTTTGTTTGTTTGTTTGTTTGTTTGAGACAGTCTCATTATGTTTCACTCAGTAGAGTGCTGTGGTGTCACAACTCACAGCAACCTCAAAGTCTTGGGCTTAAGTGATTCTCTTGCCTTAGCCTCCTAAGTAGCTGAGACTATAGATGCCTACCACAATGCCCAGCTATTTTTTTGGTTGCAGTTGTCATTGTTGTTTAGCTGGCCCAGGCCAGATTCGAACCCGCCAACCCTGGTGTATATGACCGGTGCCCTAACCGCTGAGCTATGGGCACTGAGCCTCTTTTGTGTTTTTTTTAAGAGTTGGATCTCACAATGTTGCCAAGGCTAGAATGAAGTAGCTATTCACAGGCATAACCGTGGTATATTATAGCCTCACACTTCTGGGCTCAAATGATCCTCCTTCCTCAGCCTCTCAAATAGCTGGGACTACAGGGACCACTGGCCCCAGCTAACTTTTCTTTTAATGTAACTAATGAAATAATAAAAGTGAGACAATTTCCACCTGCTATGGTCCAGCATACTCAGCTTCCTTCCTTGGCTCTGGGCTCACTCACAAGCTAACTTTTGTTCTCCACTATATGACTGATAGAGTCTTCTGGTTTACAAGATGAGATTTTTTATGCCTGAATGTTTTAGGCCTCAATTTGATCCAGCTTACTTACTCTCTTGGTCCCTGCCCACCATGGGTTATTAGCCACCATTCCTGGATTCTCCTTCTTGGCTGCAACAATCTACACTTTCCCCCAGACTGATGAGCATTATGACCAGCAGCTGGTCAGTAGGTGCTGCTGCAGAAGCCAGCCCTCTGTTCCCAGGCTGCCTGCCTATAGCTGGTTCAGTCAAAGCCACTTTTAACCACTTGGGTTTGGCAGCTGCCTTTCAGAAACTGTAGCATAAAACATAGCAATTGAGAGGACAGGCCCTGGAGCTAGACTGAATAGGTCTGGATCTCACCGGTTATCATAGGACCTTGGGCAACCTCTATATGCCTCAGTCTCCTCATCTATAAGATATCGGTGATGATAGTGTCTGCCTTGTAGGCATGTTGTGAAGACAAATGGAGTACAAAAATATATTTTTAAATCAGCCCCTAGCACATCAATGCTTATTTGCCGCTTGCTATTATTAATTGTTAGGCATTCTTGTGTAATATACTAATAATGTAGCAGGTCTGACATGTAACACTGTAGGGATACAAATATGTTCTTGTCCTGATTTATCAGGCCTGACCTTCCTCTCATACCTCAAATCGCTGTAGCTCATTTTCTACTCTGCTCTTTGGATTCCAGCCTCTTCATTATTAGGCCATTTCCTAGAATACCCACTCCTTCTCCCTCCTAGGTTACCACAATGAATTCTTTTTACCTGGGATGCTCTTCCTATGGCTGACTCTTTCTCAGCCTAAATCTTATCCCCCCTCAGGTTACATAGACCCTACTATCTAAAGTGGCTTCACCCCACCCACCTATCACAGCCCTGTGTTCATTTTCTTTCAATCATTTTGTTTATATCTTAATTTACCTTGCTTAGTGTCTGTTCAGCCTATGAAGTTTATATGTGCCTCATTAGCTTTGTCACCCCAGTCCCTGGCATGGGGCTTGTTACTTCGAAGAACTACATGAATAGATATTCCATGAATATGTCACAAGGAACAGCCGGGTCATTCTCAGAAAATGTTTAAAGAAAAGATGACTCACTGAACTCTAGTTGAATAGGCAGTGGATGTGGGCAACTTTTAAACAGCATTTTCTCTTCCTTGAAAAAAAAATTGTAAAGTTTTGTTCCATCAGCCACTCCACTACTAAGATTGAAAACAATAATCATTATAATAATAGCTAGTATGGAATCCAGAGATAAATAAAATAATTTGAAGGAGAGAGAAAGAAAAAAAACAAAGGCCCAGGAATAGAGGAGTGGCAGAATATGACATAGTAGGGAATAAAAACTGCCCAGTGAGAACTTAGAGGCCAGGAGCTTGCAGCAAAATGGGGAGTCTTCACACTGTGCCACACTGTACAAAGTAACCAGAATGTAGAATACTCTTCAACTGGAAAGTGGGGGATGGAGAGACTCATTACAATGTAATTTTTTCCAGTATGAGTCAGGAAGTATCTACAAAGCCCTAAGTCATTTAGTGTTTTTGAGTTCAGGTCTCTAAACCCTGAACTATAGGCAAATAGGCAGTATCTCACATGGTGGACAGAAGAATGAAGACAAGCATATACTGCCCCAATTTTTTAAAAAAGTAAAATTACAGACTTAAGTATCTATAGAACACTAACCTTGTTGTATACGGAGAAATGCTGTGGAAATATTATTCCTGTAGAGCGTGCATTTTAGCATATCTCCTTTCCTCCAAACACATTTGTGTAACTTCTTCACATAGACAGATACCAGGAAGCTTCCACCAATTCCAAACCACAGATGAAGACACAGTGAATGAAAATCATCCCTAGCTCTTCTAGATTGGAAGTCCAGCATCCCAGACTGGAAGGATTTCTACCAGGAGGATTTAAATACTCCAACACACCATAAAGTGACCTTTTAGAAAGAAAGGGAGAAATCAATCAGAACAAAAGAGTTTATAAAGAATAGAGCATGCAGCCCTGTCCTCATCCCTGGAATTATTAAGATCAAGGAAAATGCTAAAGACTCTATATCTGTCTCCTGATATCGGTAAGCATCTGACACAGCTGCCATGGTACCATTTTGAAGAAAATAATGACTGTGAACTTAGTGATATTACTGTCAGGTGAATTCAAGTCATTTATCAACTACAATAGAATTCTGATGCTATTAGGCCTAGTAGTTATTCCATTAACTAAAAAAAAAAGCAAATTGGTTAGAGTGAAGCATCATAAAAAATGAACATATATGTACCTGGAGATTTTCATGGGATAGTAAAGCATACAAATGTACAATCATTTAGCAATCTTTTGATTGAGGGCAAGGTCTATGTTTGTTTTCTTTCTTGCAAAAAGCATACTTTTGATAAATCTTCTATTTCTCCAGTATTTTTTTTTTAAGCAAAGCAAAAATTTAAAGTCATATGCAATTTGAGTGCAAACTCTAGGGTTTTTTTAAAAATAATTTTCTACAGTTCTCTCACCTACAACTAAATGAGCACCTTCCTTCCTTCCTTCCTTCCTTCCTTCCTTCCTTCTTTCTTTCTTTCTCTTGGATGAAGAGGGCAAAGCCCAGCACATTCAGCCTCTAAAGAGGGTCTCAGATTCTGCCTTCCATCCTTCCTAATGACCCACCCCACCCCACCCCAGGGCCTCAATGGCTGCTGTCTGTGACATCTCAAAGACTGAGCTCTCTGCCTGCTTCCTCAGCGCCTCAGCCCTATCCAGAAGGCAGCAACCCTCCCAAAGGGTAACTTTGATCTTGTCATTTCCCTAATCAAAAACCAGCACTCATTTCCTACCACTTTCTTCTCTTTTGCTTTTTTAAAGTTCATATCACAATGCTCTTAGTTGAAAAGCTAAAAAATTTTACTATTTTTATAATGGAAAAAACAGAATCCTCTGACCTTCACCTGCATGTGCCAAGATCCTACCACTCAGGCAATCACTTTCATCTCATTTGGCTTCCTGTTCTGGTATTTTTTTCTCTATATTATTTATATGATATGATATGATACTTATATATTTTCATTGCTTAATTTTCAGTAGAAGATACTGTTTATTGATGTGCTACTATGAAGATTAAGTTTTAACCTGCTCAAAAAGGGCCCCTACAAAAAACACGATCCATTCACTTGTTTCTAATCCTTCTGATAGTAATATCACCAATTCAAGGTGAATATACTTAATCTGCCTGTCTTAACATTGTTCATAGTTTAAAAATTTTTTTTCTCTTTTATATTAAGTGTCTCCTTTTTAAACTTTTCTAGTTTTCTAGTTTTCTGCATCATTAGTTTGTCTCAATAGACTCAGAGAAACCCCTGACTACAACAGTACCTCTCCCTTCTATCTCTTCTGAAGACCTCTGTTTATTTTTGTGTGTGTGTGGTGGTGGTGGTGGTGGTGGTGGTTTCTGTTATATCTGCTTTGAGCTATTTGCTCTCTGTGCCTGCTACACAGACTTCATCATGGGACAATCATCTTGAAAAGCTCTTCCACTTCCCTTCTAGGTTAAATTCTCACTTTGCTGGATCTCATATCTTCAGATTTCTTGATCATAACTCCCCTTATGGAAGGGCCCATTCTCCAATGGAAAGATAAACTGAGACCTCGATGCTGAAATACATCTTTATTTTACTCTTGCACTTTTTTTGAAAAATTGACTGGGTACAAAAATTTAGATTAGAAAACATTTTGCTCCACTGTCTTTTAGCTTATATTGCTGCACTTGAGAAGTCTTAATTCATTCTTGTTTAAGATCCTTTCTGTGTGACTCATCTCCTCTCAATAGCTTTCAAGATATTCCCTTTCAGAACTAAGAAACCCTGAGAGAAGAAATAGGAGACATCAACAAATGGAAGAACATACCAGGCTCATGGCTGGGAAAAATCAACATTGTTCAAATGCCCATACTACCCAAAGCAATCTACAGATTTAATGGAATCTTCATCAAAGCATTGATGTCATACTTTGAAGAACTTGAAAAAATAGTACTCAATTCATATGGAACCAGAAAAAAACCCAAATAGCCAATACTATTTTTAGAAATAAAAATAAATCTGGAGGGATCATATTAACAGACTTCAGGTCTTACAACAAGTCTATAGTGATCAAAACAGCATGGTGTTGACACAAAAATAGAGACACAGATCTACAGAATTGAATAGAGAACCTGGATATGAACCCCATCACATGTCATCATTTGACCTTTGAGAAGTCTAACAAAAACATGCACTGGGGAAGAGAATCCCTATTTAATAAAAGGTGCTAGGAGAACGGGGTTATTCACATGTGTAAGACTGAAAATGGATCCACATCGTTCACCATTAGCAAAAATTGATTCTCCCACTGGATAAAATATTTAAATATAAGACATGAAACAATAAAAATTCTAGAAGCAAGTGTGGGGAAAATGCTTGAAAATATTGGCCTGGGAAAAGACATTATGAGGAAGACCCCCATGGCAATTGCACCAACACTAAAAATAAATAACTGGGATTTTATCAAACTAAAAGCTTCAGCACTGCTAAGGGTACCATAAACAAATAGACAATCTTCAGAATGGGAGAAGATTTTTGCATTTTGTGAGTCTCACAAAGGCCTGAAAATTAGAATCCATAGAGAACTCAAATTAAACAGTAAGAAAAAAAGCAAACAACCCCTTTTCTAGGTGGACAAGACACTTGAACATAAACTTTTCTGAAGACTACAGATGAATGGCTAACAAACACATGCAAAAAATGCTTATCATCTTTAATCATCAGAGAAATGCAAATCAAAACTACTGTGAGATATTATCTAACTCCTGAAGGAATAGCACCACATCACAAAATCCCAAAACTGTCGATGCCAGCATGGATGTGGAAAAAAAAGAACACTTCTACACTGCTGTTGGGATTGCATACTAACACAACCTTTATGGAAAGAACTATGGAGAATTCTCAAAGAACTAAAAGTTGACCTTCCATTTAAAGAAGAAAAAGCATTTTACCACAAAAACATTAGCACCATAATATTTATTGCAGCTCAATTCATAATTGCCAAGTCATGGAGGCAACCCAAATGCCCATCAACCCATGAATGGATTAACAAATTGTGGTATATGCATACCATGGAATACCATTCAACTATAAGAAATTATGGAGATTTTACATCTTTTATGTTTACCTGGATGGAGTTGAGACACATTCTTCTTAGTAAAGTATCTCAAGAATGGAAAAAAAATTCCACTGTACTCAATACTAACGTGAAACCAATATATAAACAATTACATGCTCATACAAACAAGAAAACACAAAAATAGTCTAGCAAGGGGGAGAGACGAGGAGGGAGAAGGGAAGGGAGAGAAGGATTGGAGGGAGGAGGGAGAGCATGTGGTGGGTTCTTACCTGACCTGCACAATGTGAAGGTATGCAGTAGACCCCTTGGGTGAAAGGCTCTTCTACAACTTGAATTTTACCTTGGAAGTGAGAATTTTATAACCTAAAACTTTGTACCCACATATTAATTTGAAATAAAGAAATAAGATATTCTCTTTCCCCATCCCCAGTTTTGAATTTTATATAAGCTTTGTAATTTTTCTCTACACTAAGCTGGGCCTCCAAAGGGATTTCAAATGTCTGGTGATCTTTGGCTATCTTCTCATATTCAAGAGTGAGGCACTTAAAAAGTTGATAAAAAGCTTTGTGTGCACATAGACTGTGCTTATCTAAGGGCCAAACACCCAATAGTCAATGTCTGTGGATCTTTTCTCTTAGGTAGGTGGTTCCCCTTGGATCTCTGGTTACGCACAGAAAATCCTGGCTGCTAATATTCTTAGGGTTGGCATCAGAAGCTTGGGGCCTTAGGGACTAATAAACTTCTCTCCAGCTCTATCATATGCCTGAAGTTCCAATATCCAGAACCCTGAAAACTTCCATTTTCTACCATGTGGGACCATGAAGGGATTTCAGCTTCCCATTACTTCTTCCCATTGTTCAAAACAGCTTCCCATTGTATCAAAATAGTGAAAGCCGTTTTGAACGCCAGCTGCATCCATTTTTACTACCCTAATTCCTGAAGATTTTCAGGATTCTGTAGAACAGTGGTTCTCAAACTGTGGGTCACGACCAATCCTGCATATCAGATATTTACATTATGATTCATAACAATAGCAAAATTACAGTTATGAAGTAGCAACAAAAATAATTTTATGGTTGGGGTCACCACAACATTTAATACTGAACTGTATTAAAGGGTCACGGCTTTAAGAAGGTTGAGAACCACTGCTACAGAAGGAATAGGGCTATTTCTCCATTTTCATCGCTGCACACGCCTTCTTTTACTTTTTTTTATTAAATCGTAACTGTGCACATTAATGCATTTATGAGGTATAATTTGATATACAGTGTGGAATGCTTACATCTAACTGATTAACATAACTGATTAACCATCTCTTAGCTTTACTTATTTGTTGTGGTAAAACATTCATACGCTATTCTTAATAATTTAGAAATGTATCATTGCATTATGCACATTAGGTTAGATCCCCCCAAATACCCTCCCTCTTCCTGGCCTCCCCCCTCCCCTCTTAGCCTCCCTCCTCCCATCCCCTCTCCTTCCTCTTCCCTCCTTCTTTCTGGACTATAGTTATGTTTTACCATTCCTATGAATGTGTAGGTGATTACATAGTAGTGTTGAATACATTGGATATTTTTTAAAAATAATTTTATTAAATCATAATTGTGTGCATTGGTGCAATCATGGGGCACAATGTGCTTACTTCATATACAAACAGAAATATTTTGATCGTACTGTTAAAGAAAGCCTTCATGGCATTTATAGGCTTTTACTTTTCAGCTTTCTTTGCATCACTGAGTCGGTTACCAGTTGTACATATGCCTTCCAGCTTCCCATATTTGGCCAACAGTTCTCTGTATCACCTTTGTCCTTGTGCCCCATGTTACCCCTTAACTGTCATTTTTCTGGACATTTCTTCATGGCATAACCTGAAGCCCCTCTGCCTTATGGATTATGCATACACTCCCCAACCTGGTCTCCCCAGTACTTCTCCAAAATGCCTGCAACCAGCTTTTCAGGTCCTTTGCCCACTATGCCCCTCTTCTTCCCTGGCATCAGCCTTTGTTCTTTGTGCTCCCTAAACCCACTTGCCCCATTTTTCAAGGCACAACTTCACTGCTGCCTTGTCAGGAAACCTTTCCTGATTCTTAAAACAGAAAGGGGTTTTCCATTGCACCAACACCTTCAATATAGCTTAAGGCATCCAGAAGAGGATATAAATCAAGGAGTCAAAGATGTCTTCTTGAGGACACATTTCTAATCACAAAGGAATTGCTATCCCAGCATTTTGGCTACAGGCTCAAACATACATGCACACACATGGCAGGGAAATCAGGGAGAAAGTGATTGTAGAAAAATAAATTTTTGTAAGATAAAAGTCTTAAATAAACTACTTCATGGGCTATGGGTTTCAAAGGTTTAGCAAAGGCCTTTTGAGCAATAATTGTTTGACCATTGTTTCAAGTATTCAAACTACTCTTTACCCTAGCATGCTCTGCTCAAGAGGTTGAGTAAGATGAAGCTGAGTTTTGGGTTCCCAACACCCGACTCTAAATTTCACATTTCCAGGCTCCCTCATTATCCCTGGTGAATAACGCGTACCTGACACACATGGAGCACTGACATGCAAGGAGCTGATGGAAAGCGACCTTTAAGGAGGTTCTGTGTTTGAGCAGAGGTGTTTCACTGCACAGAAACAGATTGTGGTCTCAACTGTATTCTGATGGAGCAATGACCAAAACTGTAGGTGGGCTACAAAGCTGGTAACTCATCTGCAAGCCAAGAGTCAACTCTCGGTGACCAGTGACTGTGCAGCCTAACGTGACCGTGGAAGAGGGAGGTCGGGAAGCTCAGTTCTCAGGGCACTCATTTAAGTCATTTAGAACACAAAGACTAATTAACTCTAATTAATTCTTGAATATTGAAGCAAAACTGAAGGTTAGGTTTTGGGTGGTGGTTAATTCTGTAAGCCTGCTTTTTTTAGACATGGGTAAATAGACATGAACTACAAAAGAATCAGAAAAAGAAAGATCAAAAAATGTCACCAAAATATCTTTTAAAGCTAGACATAAATGTCTCACTGTAGATTATCTTAGCATAACATTGAAAAACACAGCCTACTGAATTCTCAAAATATCTGCCTCTAAAATAGAACTTCATTTTTTTTCTAATCAAGCTGGTGATTTGCAATGTTCTCATTAATCTACACTTGGTGACCTTTCTGAATTTCTACTTTCCTCAGGATAAGGTTGCCCTCAGTGTGTCTGCTACTAAGAACCACAAAAGATGATTATAATGCACCAGATAACTCTGAGAAAAATACCTCCTTCCAAGAGTCTCTATTTTGACCTTGCTATTTTTCCTCAGCAGAGCACACGGGCAGAATTATCAGAAGAGGAAGGCCTAAGTGTTTGAAAACATTAAAAAAGGAATCCATCTTTCCTTGCTATTGAGGCCGTATCAAGCAATATTTTCAAAGTGATATCTACTATATAACAGGGATTTTAGAGAAAAAATAGACTTTGCAAAAAAAAAATTCTGAGGTTTTCATATCAGTTTGCAAAATTCAAAGTGAGCTTTGCAGGTCTTCCTATCAATCCTTAAAGATTATTATTAACAGATTCCTTAATTTATTACATTATCAAGTTATGCAGATTATTGAACCAGTTGATCTGGGTATAATTCTCACCAGTTTCCTGAAGGATACAGTCATGGATCTTAGAGGACCTCCAAGATAGCCCAGCTTCTCCTTTTTATTATTGAGATAGATGGATAAGCTGCTTAGATAGAAAAGTTGATAGACAAGTAAGAGTAAACCTCCCTACTTTCAAAATACATTAGAAGCTTTGAGGCAGATCAACTCCTTCCATACTGGCAATTATTGCTAGGTATTAACCCAGAGTTTTTACAAATCATGGGAATGCCTTTTAGGTAGACTTCCCTTGAGTCTAACACATAACAACTTCTAGCATTTATAATACCTACCTGTCCCACAAAGTCAAATGAGTTCTTTATCACCCATTTAAACTCTAAATCAGCACTGTGTAATAGAACTTTTTGCCATGATGGGAATCTTATATATCTATATTGTCCAATTAGATAACTCCCAGCCACATGTTGCTATTTAAATTTAAATTAATTAAAAGTAAATAAATTTTAAAATTCAGTTCCTCAGTTGCATTAGTCACATTTCCAATGCTCAATAGCTACATATGCGTAATGTCTAGTGTATTAGACAGTGAAGGTACAGAATATTTTCTTCATCATAGAAAGTTCTATTGTGCAGCTTTGGTCTAAGCCATCAGAGGCCCTTCTAAAAAATCGTCAAAAACAGAGGTGCTATGACTGCTTATCATAAATGATTTTAAATTGTCTTTGTTACAAATGCTTTTACATATTAAAATTTTTTCTCTATCATATACACACACACATATACTCACACAGACATGCATGCACGCTCATTCTAACTTCTAATAATAAAATATTTGAAATAATTTTTTATTTCACTAAAAGATTTCCCATCATAATATTATTTTATCCCCACAAGAACCTTAAACAAGATTAGGTATGGTTAGGATGATATGGTCTGCAGACTTGTCTTGTTTTATTTTGTTCTGTTTGGACACAGGGTCTCATTCTGTTATCTGGGCTACAGTGGAATGGCATCAGCACAGCTCACGGCAGCCTCAAACTCCTGGATTCAAAAAGTCCTCCTGCCTCAGTCCCCTGAGTAGCTGGGATTACAGGTATGTGTCATCAGGCTTGGCTGATTTTTTATGTTTTGTACAGACAGGGTCTAGCTGTGTTGCCTAGCCTGGTTGCCCTCAGTGAGGTTAATTCCTAAACTCAAGGGATCCTCTTTGCCTTGACCTCCCAAAGTGCTAAGACTATAGGAATGAGCCACTGCCCCTGACTCCAAATAGATTTTATTATCACATTTCACAACTGAGAAAACTGAACTCTGCAAAGGTTAAGTAACTTATTCAGAGTTAGAACCAGAAGTTGGATGGGAGTTAAGATTTAAGCAAATAGAGTCATGCCTGTGGCTCAGTGAGTAGGGTGCTGGCCCCATATACCGAGGATAGTGGGTTCAAACCCAGTCCCGGCCAAACTGCAACAAAAAAAATAACCGGGCATTGTGGTGGGTGCCTGTGGTCCCAGCTACTCAGGAAGCTGAGGCAAGAGAATCGCCTAAGCCCAAGAGCTGGAGGTTGCTATGAGCTGTGACACCACAGCACTCTACTGAGGGTGACAAAGTGAGACTCTGTCTCAAAGGAAAAAAAAAAAGATTTAAGCAAATATTCTATAAGTGTGGTAATAAAAAAAAGATTTAAGCAAAGATTTTCTATTTCTAAATACAAATTTTAGTTTAACCAGTCACAAATTTATATCATTCATTCATTTACCACAATGTATTAATTATCCACTATAAGCCAGCTATTGTGTAGGTCCTTGTATACCAAGATTCATAAGACATCTCCCACTATCAAGGAGTTCACAGTCTAGTAGACAAGACAGAGAAGTCAAACTGGCAATTACAATCTGCTGTGACACAGGCCAGAACGGAGAAAATGAGAGATCCTGCAGGAACACACCAGGAGGCACCTCGCAAGGTCTTAGGAGAGGAAGTTGGGGAGAATTAGAAGCTTCCCTGAAGAAACCACTGCTCTACTGACAGCAGAAAGAAGGGCCACGTGGGCTTGCTCAAGATGAAGTTGCAGAGTGTTCTAGCAAAGAAAATACCACATACCAGGGTTTAAAGGCAGCAGTGAGCTTCTCAGCACCTTCACAGAATTCATATTACAAGTCCAGATTTTCTCACAAACTTAGATTTAATTTCTCTTCTTCATCTCATTTTTCTCTTTTATTTTCAGCCGTGTTTAATCCACAGGGCAGAGGTTTTTTGTTTTTGTTTTTGTTTTTTAATTCCTTCCACATGCAATGGAGTTTTCTCTATCTCCACTGTCTCTAAATTGCCCAAACCATGATCTCTATTGCCTCTGCGGCCTTCATTCTTTTTAATGCCTGAGTTAATGTTGACATAGATTTTGGCCCTTTATTCCCCATAATCTTTGCCAACTGACCCAAAAAGCCTTCCCCAGCACATACACACACAAATCCTTATACATGTGCATGATCCATCTCCCGAGAGAGGACATAGCAGGGTGCTTCAGCATGTTCTATGTATTACTAATTCCTACCATCAGCAAATTAGCAAACGTTTAATGAGTGCCCACCATGTTCCAGGCACCATACAAGGCACAAAAGACAGTCCCAGCTCTGTTGAAGTACACATTCTAGTTGAGGAACATACAATAAAGAAGGATACATCTGCCAGTGGGTGAAGTTTATTCACACATGTCTATGCACATAAATGACATTATACCATACATACATACGATTCTGTAACTTGCTTCTTTTCACTCTACTGTATGTTAGGGGTGTCTTTCCTTGCCAATACGTATTCATCTATGTGATCTTTTTTAACCGCCGAGGATACCATGAGCAGCATGCAGAAGCAGCCTTGCCCTTCCTCTACCACCCCCCCTTTCTGACAGAAGGCTCGAGCTCTGACTTCCACACTACACCCTGTTGCTTGGCTCCACTTTGAACTCAGGTGACATCTGGAGCCACTTCTAGAGCACATAACTGTCTCTCTCCTGTTTAAGCTTTTGATTGTCCCTGGGGGATGCACTTGGCAGCAGGCAATGCACCCCCAACCTTGATCGGTAGTCCATAACAGGCAGCCACAACCTGGAGAACCCTAATAGCTGAAATTATCTTCTATCCACACATAATCAAGTCAAATCAGTGTACTCAAGTTGTCTGGTCTGAGCTCCAGTTCTGATTCTCTCTCCCCAGATACTTTTTTTTCATTATTTATAAGGAAACTTGTTGAAATGTTATGCATGTCTATCAAAAGCCCCTAAGAATATACTGCAGGTATACAATGAGGAAGAAAGGTAAATAAAATGTAAAGTAGACAAATGGGGAAATACTATGCAGTTATAAATATCATGCTTACAAAATCAATTGTGTTAATATTCAGATTTTTTTTCTTTTTAATTTTCTGAATTGCAGTAATTTCTCCTTTTAGTGATCATATGATTTTGTAGCAACTTCCTGAGAGAACCAAGGTCTGTTTCTCTACCCTTTAAATCTGGGATTGGTCATGTGAGAAACTTTTAGAAACAAAATGCAATTTTCCCTGTGAGTCACGTGTTAATGTAAAACCCACAAATAATTTTCCTAAGTGATCAATAATTAGGGATCATAACCTAGCACTTTCCCCAAACTGAGCTTCATATGACACATAATCTAGAAGGCAAACATTTACTTTGCAGTCGGATTGAGCAGAGTTCTCATTGAAGGCTCCACCAGCTCCCAGCTCCATGACCTCAGACAGGTTCCTAGTGGTCACTCTCCCACAGGCACTCTACCTACCCCAAACCCCTGGCTCCTCAACATGCCATTTTTCCTCTCACCCCTGTTACATATTCCTAGTCCATCTATCTGAAATGATAACACAAAAACTAACACTTATTGTGCACCTACTATGTGCCAATTCCTATGTCAACCACTTTTTTCACATTATTTCACTGAGAAAAACTCTTGAGATGACAGACTGGTTTTGCCACCTAAGAATGCTATGCTATAACATTAATTAATTTCAAGTGTGTACTCCAACAACTTTTAGTAAATATGAGCAACCATCTCTATAATCCAATTTTTATACCATTTCTATCACTCCAATTAAAGATCTGTCTGTCCATTTGCAGTCATTCCCTGCTTCCAAACACAGCTCCAAGCAGTGACTAATGTATTTTCCATGTCTATAGATTTTTCTTTTCTGGAAATGTCACATAAATGGAATCATAAAATACATGATATCTAAATGTGTGCTTTCTTTGATTTAGCATAACATCTTTGAGGTTCACCCACACTGGAGAAAGTATCACAACTCCATTCTTTATTAATAGGATTCCATTCTATGGATATACTACATTTTGTTTATCTTTTCTGTGGTTGATGTACATTTAAATTGTTTTCATATTTTGGCTATTGGGATTAATGCTGCATATTTCTCCTCTTATGGACATTCGATACGTTGAATTATTGTTTCCAATTCTGCATTCTCCTATAATGTAATAAGATAAATTTCTATGCCCTTTTTCAGGTAACCTTGCACTGCCTCCCACTGTGGGTAGAGTACATTCTTTGCCACAGTAATGTTAGGCTTGGCCATGTGAGCTGTTTAACCAATTGGTAGCACAGGTCCAAGATGAGATCTTAAATGGCATGGCAAGTTTCTCCTTATTCCTCCTAAACTTCTGTCCTATGCTATAAGAAACAATTTCCCAACTGGCTGCTGGTTCCTAAGCAAGGAGACATGTAGAAAATGTCTGAATCTATTCTCTGAAACTAAACTCAGCCAATCTCAGGTGATCCCAGCATCAGCACTGACCTCACCAATTATAGACCTATGAGTGAGAAAATTATATGTTAATTGCCACTGACTTTCAGGAATGGTTTGTTAGAAAGCATAACTATTGCAATAGCTGACTAATATATCTAATTCCCCTCCTAGTCCCCAATCCCCATTAATTATAGTTACCTATTATGGTTACCTATTCCTATACCATATACTACATACACACACACACACACATATACACACAGACAGACATACACACACACACACAGTGGCCATAAAGTTCATGTGTAATTTAAGATAGTTTAACATAGTAAATTACATGTGAATTTTATGTCCATCCTGTATATGATTATGATCTATGAGAGGACTTCACACTGACTACTAAACAACCCTTTACTTTCACCTATATGGTCATTTTCATGAAAAATCCAAAATTTTCAAGGGACTGTATTTTCTGCTGGGAACCTCAGAGAGGTTTCTTTAATTACTTTTTGGTATATACAGCTTTTTCTTGGAACTAACACATTATATCTCCTGTGAATACTGAACATTGTCGGCTCAGCGCTTGTGGCTCAACGGGCTAAGGCGCCAGCCAAGTACACCTGAGCTGGTGGGTTCAAATCCAGCCCGGGCTTGCCCAACAACAATGACAGCTGCAACCAAAAAATGGCTGGGCGTTGTGGCGGGCGCCTGTAGTCCCAGTTACTTGGGAGGCAGAGGCAAGTGACTCACTTGAGCCCAGAAATTGGAGGTTGCTGTGAGCTGTGATGCCATAGCACTCCATCCAGGGTGATAGCTTGAGGCTCTGTCTCAAAAAAAAAAAAATACTGAGCATTATCAGTATCTCATGAACAAAATACTCATTTTTATATTTTCCATTCTATCTTCTATTTTCCAGTCTACTCTCCTTTATAATTTTAATGACCTTTTTTATATTTGTTCTCCCTGGATCCTCACAACAACTCAATCTCATTCCCATTTCATAGATCACAATGAGAGAATAAGTGATCTTATCATATACAAGGTCACATAGCTAGGAAGAAGTAGAACTAAATAAGATTCAATAGACCTAGGAGACTGATCACACATCAGGTGCCCCCGGCCTTTTTTCTTTAAACCTGAATCTTTATTTTGCATGTCTTTTGGCTTTTCTGCTCTCAAGGCAGAACTTCTGTCATTGGGATCATAAACTTCTGCCCTTCCTATTTCCCTTCTAATAAACTGATTTTTTCCCCACATTATTGGGCTGCCAGCTTTCTGAATCATCTGCTGCCTGCCAATCAGATATTGAATGTTGACATGTTTCCCAAAACCTGATGCTAGTTCTGTCTTTTATTTCTAGATGATTTTAGTATGAAATATTCTATACAACTTCTCTGCTTGACCAAATTATTGTGTTTCCTGGGGCCGCTATAAAGACTTTTTATAACCTCCTTTTGAAAGACTAACACTCGTAACATTCTGCATCCTTTTGTATGAATTATTCCAACAACAGCAAAATACCCCTTCACTATGTATATTCTGTCTTTGGGTTACTTGTTTGAGAATCCAAACGGATTACACTCTTAAAATAAGTTTAAATTGACAAAACTGAGTCAATAGGGAGAGAATAATGAAGTAACTTTTTCCTTCCACTTAGAGCCCTCTTTAGAATGAATTGAAATTATGTGTTGTGTGTTGAGTCAAAGAAGCCAGGAAGATGGGAAAAGATAAGAAGCCCATTCTGATCATTGCAAAAGCTGTATTAACACAGTAGAAAAAATAGAAGAGGTAAATGGTTGATCTGATACTTTTAAGGCAACCATAATTATTAATTTGCAGTGACTTCAGTTTTTGTTCATCTATCCATTCGACATAAATTTGTTGATATCTTACTATGAATTAGCAATTAGCAAAGAATGAAAATGCAAATATAATGAGGACAGTGTGGTTTCTTGAGTCTAAAGTCTGAAATGGAGGATAAGAAGAGGCTTCATATCTATTAGAGAATACAATAGGTACTGGAAATTTTTAACTTAATCTCTCATTTAATCCTGATAGCTCATATTTTATAGATAAGAAAAGTATAGAAGTAAATTACTTAGGAATACATTGAGTGAAGTAGCAATAAACCCATCAACATATTTAAGAATTTATTTTTCTCACTTAAGAAGAAGACAGGTGAATTACTGAACAATATTGGGATCTGCATTTCTTTGATCCTTTTGGCCTTCCTTTCCTTCTACAACAGCGGTTCTCAACCTGTGGGTTGTGACCCCTTTGGGGAGTCGAACGACCCTTTCACAGGGGTCACCTAATATCAGATATTTACATTATGATTCATAACAGTAGTAAAATTACAGTTATGAAATAGCAATGAAAATCATTTTATGGTTGGGGGTCACCACAACACGAGGAACTGTATTAAAAGGTCGTGGCATTAGGAAGGTTGAGAACCACTGTTCTACAAGGAGGAAAGACCTCATGGTCATAAGATGCCAGCTGCAGTACCAGATGTCACATCCACATTAAAAACAGGAATAAGGTGACAAGGAGAATAGTACTAGTACCAAGGGTACTAACAAGCAAAAAAGTCACACTAGTAGCAAAGAAGCTCCTTTAATAGAAGAAGAAGAAGATTTAACACTATAATACTTTATACACATTATCTTACTTAATTAGATGTCTTCTCTTTGAAACACTTCTTTTAGAAGTTCTTTTGGTAAGGATCAGTAGTGGTCAAATTTCTTAGTCCTAAATGTCTGAAAATTTACTTATTAAACGTGTATAACTGAATTATAATTGGGTTGGGTATAAAAATAAGTTCAACATTAGTTTCCATAAGGATTTCAAAGATATTTCTTCACGATCTTCTCTAATTCAATGTTGTTGAATAGTAATTTGGTATCATTCTGAATATTGCTCCATTATAGTTAGTGTGGCTTTTTTGCTTGTTATATTTTAAGTATCTTGTTTTTCCTTAATGTCCTGAAGTTTAATTATAATGTATTTTTATTTACTCCAATCTGCAATTTGTAGGTTCTATAACTCTGAAAACTTCTGATCATTTCAGACATTAGAAAATTTTTATTCTCTTTTTATATATTGCCTTTCTTCCGTTCTCTTTTAATTTTTCTGTCTGTAACTTGTAATAAAATGCTTGAAGTTCTTTATTACCATTTTCAATACCTTTACCTCATACTTCTGTCAAAGAATAACCATAGGCATTCAGTTTGGTTAAAAGCACAGCTGAAATTTATCTGAATTAAGAAGATCAAACATATATAGAGTAATTGCCAGAGAATAAAGGTTAAGACCGAGTTTAAAACGGGGAAAAAAAACACATTTTACAGAAAAATGAGACTTACTTTTTATGTCTTATGGTGATGTTCGGCTAAAACTCTGTGCCCTGGAGCAGACTAACACAATGGTCTGAAAGACAGCTCAAGTTACTTATAGATTTTCCATGAAACATTGTCATCTCTCCTATGGAATGCTTGTGGCATGCTTTTCTATGGTTAATAGCTACCACCGCCCTTCTATTGGCCTCTCCACTTCAGTTAGCTAGGATTGTACCATCTCCCTTGTTATTATTCCTCATTTTTCATTTCTTGTTCTCTTTGTATAACATTCTGGAAGAATTTGTCAGCTCAACTATTTAGCTCATTGATTCACTCTACAGCTATTCAGAAATCAAGGGTTCCTTTTTTTGATAGCAGTAAGTGGACAGATTAGACCGACTCATGTAACTGGCAAGCTGATGTGTGCTGTCAGCTGAGAGCTAAGCCTACTCTGGGAATAAGGGATCTTCACTTCTCTCCACTGGGGCCTCAACTATGGGGTGCTTGGGCTTAATCATGGGGTGGCATAGTTTCAAAAGAAAGTGCTCTAAGAGACCCAGGTAGAAATTGTATTAGCTTTTATGACTTAGCCTTGAAAGTCCCATAGCACCTCTTCTGCCATAGCCATAAGTCTAACCGAACATAAGGGATGGGCCTAGAGCTTGCATCTCTCAGGAGAAAGAGAGGCAAAGTCACATTATGAGATATAATGCAGAATGGGAGATGTTACGGCTACCTAAGAAGATATAATCTGTCACATTATCCCTCTTATTTGACAGTGACTTTCCAAGGATATGTGAACATTTTTGTTTATGTCACTCATTTATCCTGACCCCTGGTGGTGAGGCTGTCTCATGACAGCAGCTGCTTCAGACTCACAGAGAAGATGCTACAAATGTCAGAGCCCTTTGCAGTGGTATGGTGGCCTCTACTTACTGATCTGGATCCTATTTTGCTTTTCTTTTTCCCATTAAGAAACATCTCCCATTTCTAGCACATAGATAATCTTCTTTGCTGTGTAAAGCTTGGCTAGGTATTTCTTTTTATTGTAGTTTCTGTGATGTGTTGTATGAGTGGAAGATTTTATCATTTCTTTAAGCCATCATACTGAACATAATTTACTCAGGTTGGAACTTTTATTGTTCGTATTTTATAGTTAAAGTTAAAGAATCTAATGCTAAAAAGGTTAAGTGACTTGCTTAAGCTTGAGAAATTGAAACCAGTTTGACTCCAAAGTTATTGCACTCTACTCCCTCCCTCTTATTCATAATTGCTAAGTCGTGGAAGAAGCCCAAATGCCCATCGACCCACGAATGGATTAATAAATTGTGGTACATGTATACCATGGAATACTATGCAGCCTTAAAGAAAGGTGGAGACTTTACCTCTTTTGTGTTTACATGGATGGAGCTGGAACAT
>CAUYON010059363.1:0-38835 GCA_963573935.1 Arctocebus calabarensis | reverse complement strand
CTTTGCCCAACCCAAATTCATGAAGATTTATATTTTCTTTTATATTTTTGGAGTTTTATATTTTTAATTTGTGTATTTATGTGTGCGATCCATTTGGAGTTCATTTTTTTTTTCTTTGAGACAGAGCCTCAAGCTGTCACCTTGGATAGAGTGCTGTGGCATCACAGCTCACAGCAACCTCCAATTCCTGGGCTCAAGAGAGTCTCCTGCCTCTGCCTCCCAAGTAGCTGGGACCACACGCGCCCGCCACAATGCCCGGCCATTTTTTGGTTGCAGCCATCATTGTTGATTGGCGGGCCCAGGCTGGATTCGAACCTACCAGCTCAGGTGTATGTGGCTGGCGCCTTAGCCCATTGAGCCATAGGCACCAAGCCTGGGAGTTGATTTTTGATATACAGTGGAGAGTTGGGGTCTCACTTCATCCTTTGACATGTGACTATCCAGTTGTCCCAGCACCATATGTTGAAAAGACTATTCTTCCCCATTGAGTTGTCTTGGCACCATTGTCAAATGTCAATGAATTGAAAAGAAACAATTCTTGGCAATTTTTTATTTTGGTGGAATTTGTACTTCTTTTTTTTTTTTTTTTTTAGACAGAGCCTCAAGCCGTCACCCTGGATAGAGTGCTGTGGCATCACAGCTCACAGCAACCTCCAATTCCTGGGCTCAAGCGAGTCTCCTGCCTCTGCCTCCCAAGTAGCTGGGACTACAGGTGCCCACCACAACGCCCCGGCGTTTTTTAGTTGCAGCCGTCATTGTTGTTGGGCGGACCGGGGCTGGATTCGAACCCGCCAGCTCAGGTGTACGTGACTGGTGCCTTAGCCCGTTGAGCCACAGGCGCCTAGCCCCAAGTTATTTCTAAAAATAGATTTCAGAGCTGTTTTAGGTAGACAGATGCAGAGATTTCATGCAGAGATTTCCCGTATACTCTGTTCTGTCATTATCACATCCCCCACCTGCGTAGTACATTTGTTACCATTGGTGAACCTACATTGACACATTATTATCTTCTCAAGCCCATGGTTTACTTTAGGGTTTTTTAAGGCTGAATATTATTTTATTCCATGAATAGACCACATTTTGTTTATTTTCATCTGTCGATGGACATTTGGGTTGTTTCCATATCCTAGCTATTGTGAATAATGTTGCAATGAATATGGGGCATAGATATTGAATCTGAGTTGCAGAGTTCAATTTTGGGAGTAAATAGTCAGAAATGAGATTTTTGTTGTATCAAAAATCTAAAACCTAAAGAATCTATCTCTCTTTTATTTTTTGAAACAAGAGCTCACTCTGTCACCCAGGCTAGCGTGCCAGGGCATCCTCATAGTTCACTTCAACCTCAAATTCCTGGGCTCAAAACTCCTTCTGCCTCACCCTCCTCATTAGCTGGGATACAGGCCTGTGGCATCAGGCCTGACTAATTTTTCTATTTTTTGTAGAGACGGGATCTTGCTCTTACTGAGGCTAGTCTTGAACTCCTGGCCTCAAGCAATCCTCCTGCATTGGGCTCCCAGAGTGCTAGGATTACAGGCACGTACCACCTTGCCTGACATTATTATTTTATATTCATGTATTTTATAAACAGGAAGTCTATGTATCTTTTATGTTTATTGCCATCTTCTCTTATTCTGTAAATTACTTCTGATGCTCTTTTCCCATTTTATTTTCTATTATTTCTTTTTCTTTTTTTAAATTGCTTATGGGAGCATTTTACATATTATCAAGATCAACTTCAATGTAAGTTTTAAATAAACAAGAAATTTCCAATCAAGTTCTTTGACTATGATAATATTAGCCTTTTGCTTTTCTGTACCATGAAACCAGACTTTTTTTATTCAATAGTTCTCCTGGTGAATGCACCACACATGTAAATAATTTAACAGCATCAGATATCAATTTTAAATGATGAACCAACTTGACAAGAATACCAAGGTGGGCAAAATGGCATAAGAAAAAATATTTCCTGGAAAAATGCATTTTCAAGAATGAATGTACTTTCTTGGAGACAGCGCTGTAGAACCCAATTTTCCCCATGGCTACAAGATCCACCTGAATATAAATAAAAAATTAGATTCCCAATTTAGAAATCATACAAAGTAAGAAAGTTACTTTCAAGTTCTTTTTATATGTAAGATTAGTGATGGAAGAAGTGAAGGCCCCCACCCTGCCTGATCCCCAGTGTTGAAGCAAGAATGCAAGCTCAATTTTTTGTTAGGTGCAGATTTTGCGATTCTAATATACTGGAGGGGTTGCATTTCTCTCTATTTTCAAATGGATAGATTCACCCAGGGCATCACATGAGTGGTCTGTTAAAATTGTTTCAAGTCTATGACAGCAGCCTGGAGGCACAGGAAACTTCCCTCCAGTGCTGGCAACAGGTTTGACTGCCAAACTTGGAAGGCTGCAAGTTTTTATCTTATAGTTTGCCATCTCTACAGGCATTTCAGTGGAAGAGTTAGAGTCATCCGGGGCTGCTGCACAGAAGCCATTTAAAAAGACAAAAAGATCAAAGCTCACATATAAGTCTGTGTGCAAACTTTTCATTACAATCTAATGCACATTCATGAAAGCACATGAACACAGAAATCAATTCATTTTCACAAACAGCACATAACCATTTAGCCAGCACTTAGCTCAAGCGAGAGAAAATTGCCTGTCCCCAGAAGTCTACTTTGTACTCCACTCTCCCAACTTCCAGCAAGGTAGGATAGTTTTGTCTGTTTTTGATCTTTCTGAAAGTACAATTGCATATTACTATTCTTCTTTTTTTTTTAACTGTATTCTTTCTTTTTCCAACTGTTTGTTCTACTTTGCTTTATTTCTACATATTCTTTTTGATGGCCTGACTTGATGCACAACCACTCAAGTTTATGAGATCCATTTATACTGTGTAGGCAGCTGTAATTTGCTCATTCTCATTGTTTACAGTATCCCATTGTGTGAATGTACCCCAATTTATTAATCTATTTTGCTATTGTTAGGCATTTTGTGAGTTTTCTTCTAATTATGAGCTGTTATGAATAGTTCACCGGTGTAAGCATTCTACTCCATGGAATCACTGGGTCATAGGTTATGCACATATGCACCTTTAATAGATAAAGTCAAGGAATTTTACAAAGTAACTGTATAAATTTACACACCCATCAGCAGTACTCCGTGTCCTGATTTGTTGTCTTTTTTGTGTTAGCAATTCTGGTGGGTATATGGTAATATCTCGTATCTCAGTGTGACTTCAATTTGCACTTCCCTCATCATTAACAAAATTGAGAAAGTGAAACTACTTTTCAACCATTGGGATCCTTTTCAGGAACTATTGGTTCAAATGTTTTGCCCTAGTAGCCACATATTAGGTAGAAGTTTGTCTATGTAGTCCTGTGCCTTTTACAAAGAGTTAGCATTGGTTTCCTAAACCCATCTCATAATTATCAAGCCTTATGGGAGGAGAGGGAGACAACCACTTTACAGAAGAACAGCAAATTTAGGAGACTTTTCCAAGTATTTATTTCTATTGCAGGTATTTATTTTGGATAAGTGAGCATGGGTCTTTATTTCCAGTAAGCAAACCCAGGTCTCTGGCCTCACTCAGTTGACTCTTTTATTTTGCCATATTCCTTGTCATGGTTACTAACTATTATTACCAGCACCTACTAGAACCTCAGAAGTCTGTGCTGGTTCCACACAATTTAATGATAAAAAAGCAGTTTGTGCCTCAAAGAAACCTTGCAAATATTTACTATTAGTAAATGTTGACTACATTACAACTTTAGCATGGGACAAAATGAGTACAGTACTTCATGTACTAATTTGTCATACCTGGAAAAGTAGAAGATGGCTAAACACCAAAATATTGGGGCTGTACCATCTCTGGACCCACTACTCAGATTCAAATTCCAGCTACCCAACAAGGTAATACATAGCTTTGGGGTAGTTGCCTGAATGTTCTGAGATCTCTCTCTGTCTCTTTTTTTTTCTTTTGGTAAAATAGGTACAATTTTAGTTCTTAATTCATAAGGTATCAGAATGATTCAATGAGTGAATACAGGAAAATGCTCAATAAAGTGTCTTGCTTAGGGCGGCGCCTCTGGCTCCGTGGGCAGGGCGCCAGCCCCGTATACCGAGGGTGGGGGTTCAAACCCAGCCCTGGCCAAACTGCAACAACAAAAAAAATAGCTGAGCATTGTGGCAGGCACCTGTAGTCCCAGCTACTTGGGAGGCTGAGGCAAGGGACTCTCCTAGGCCCAGGAGCTGGAGTTTGCTGTGAGCTGTGTGATGCCACGGCACTCCACCAAGGGCGATAAAGTGAGACTCTGTCTCTACACACACACACACACACACACACACAAGTGTCTAGTACAAGGTAAACACTTCATGGTATATATGTCAGTAAATGTTAACTATAAGAATTTTATTATGATGATTTAGGCTTTACCAGCAAGGTGACTACATAATTTTGTGATGAAATTTTTAGAATATTAGAATCATTCATTAATATTTCCCCTCTTTCTTTATCCTCTTCTTTCTACTATTTTTTCCTATCACGTATACATTTCTTCCCTTCACATCAACTTATCCCTCATTCTCTGATAGATTAGCAAGTAGACACACATTAAAAAGACAATCCTGGGGATGGGACACCCTTCCTTAGCTTTTCCAAAGCCATTATTACCATTAGCCTGATGGAGATGATTTAAAGTGGTAAAGGGACAAGGCCTTGCAATACTGATCCACCTTGTGAAAAAATTATAACTAGTTTTTGCTCCAGAACTCCTGAGGATAGCTAACTCAATGTGGGCTTTTTTTTTTTTCCTTTGTGAGACAGAGTCTCATTCCATCTCCCTGGGTAGAGTGCCTTAGTCTCATAGTTCACAGCAAATTATGGGGCTCAAGAGATCTTGTCTCAGCCTCCCATGTACCTGGGACTGTAGTCACCCACTAAAACGCCTAGCTAGTTTTTTTTATTTTTAGTAGAGACAGGGGTCTGTCTCACTGTTGCTCAAGCTGGTCTTGAACTCCTGAGCTTAGGCAATTCACTGGCCTCGGCCTTCCAGAGTGCTGGGACTAGAGGTGTGAGCCACTGCACCTGGCCTGTGTGAGCCCTATTGAATGTATCTCAAACATTTGCAATTTTCACTTTTTTTTCTTCAGCAAAGAGATAACAGGTCCAACCTCAGAGCCTGCACATGAAGGCAAACCCATCTATGATATCTAATCACTTTGTCCCATGCATGTGTAAATATAGCTTCTTTTATATGTAATAACTGATTTTTACTCAAAGTACAAGATTCCTTTCTTTATTTAAGCCAAATATGAGAAATGATTTAAGAAAAACATGAAACATATCATAGTAGGACCAAAATGATAGGGGTGTGAAAAACATAGCTTTCACCAGAAGAAGTGTGTCTTTACTGGTGACATACCAGTCTCCTTGCCCAACTCACTGAGAATTTTTTCCCCTGCAGAAGAAGTTTCATGCTTTACAAGAAATGAGAACTTAGGTTTAAGAATTAAATAGACTTAGTTTCAAATGGTTCTCCACGTGCTTGGTATTTAACCTTGAACAAATTATTAACCTCTTCAACTTCTATTTTATCATCTGCCAGTTAAGGATAATTCCTCCTCTCTGATTAAATTAGATAATGCATGCAAAGCATGTGGTTTAATGTCTAACTCACAGCAAGTGTCAGTAAATGCAGTCATTTTGTTATAATACCATTCCGTATGAGTGACTATCCTTTTTATTTTGAGAGGCTGCATGCCAGACGTGCACATCCCGTCTCTCCATGCCTCAAACTTAGGAGACAGTCTTCCATGAGGAGAGGGCTCTGATGAAAATCTGTGACTGTGACTGGATGTACTTGTGTCCAAGGAGAAGGAGAAATATTGGGAAGATTGTTATAGTCACAAATAGAAGCATTTCCCTCCAACTAGGCCACTAGACTTGGGTTACCCTTTATCTTTAGGGAGGGATGTCAAAGCAGAAACAGAAAAGCCAAATATTTTACTTACGGATTATGAAAACCGGCATTCAGGATATACTAGGAAGTATATGGAAAACAGTTTTTACACTCCCAGACTAAATAACGTCTCCACGGCTGGGTGAGGGACCAAAAAGATAACAGCTGAGCTGCCAATAAGGGCCCATCCACCCTATGCCCAAGTGGGCTCCACCTATCTCCAGTAAGAGAGTGGCATGTGAGGATTGCATAACCTTAAGATCTTCCCTTCCCATTCAAGTGAGAACCGCATATCCCATATATGAAGGAACAGAAAGAATTTCCATCTCATTACCATCCAGTGAGTAACTTTCACAGATAGCTGCCATACCATCATCTGGTAACTGATGTCATCCTGCACTCTCACCTCTGCAAACCCCTCATCCACCTTGTGTGAACAATCCTTTTAGAATGATCCAGAACACTAGGAAGCTCTTTGGGATGGACATGATGGTGGTTTAACAAATAAAGCAAGGATGGTGGTTTAGAGGTAAAACTATTCATAGTTAAAGTGGGGCTGAATTTGGCCATCCTAAGATTCACCCTTACTCATCCAGGGACCAAGTTGTCCAGCACACCTTGCTATACATTTTTTTGCATCATTTAAGTTAAGGGGATTGTACATTTACAAAGCCCTTGTAGGAATACATCATTGGTGGACTTAATAAAGTTTGTTTCAAATTTAACAAAGCTCTGCCTCTCAAGTCCATGGGCCACAACTCAGTAGCAATCCTGTTTCTGATGCACAATTCCTAAGTAACCTCCAGAAAAGGCTAGAAGCCACAGATGTCTCTGTATCTTTGATTTTGGATACTGAGGTTTCCACATTAGGAAATATGATTACTTATCTAAAAGAAGAAAAAAAAACTTTAGGAAATCCTCCCCAAACACAGCAGATACATTGATAGTGATATGTACTCTCAACACTCACATTGGGACATTATTTGGAGAGGTTGAAAGTCAGGGACACGTCAGCCTAGGCCACCAGATAAGTTATTAAGAACTCCGACTTTGAACTCTAACAGAGACAGGCTATGCTACTTAACTGCCTATAAGACCTTGAATAAGTTTTCAAATTCTCTATCCCTCAGTGGGGATAATAAAGTTTCTACAACCTAGAGTTTTTTTCTGAAATTCAATGAGATGAATTCTGTAAGGGGCTTAGAAAAGACTCTGGCACAGAGAAAGTAATCAATATATGTTAGTTACTATTTTAGATAGATAAGCCCCATTATAACTTTCTAAACCCAAACCAACATCACTAGTTCAAATGAAGCTGTAATGGCTTATTTGCTAGAAAGCAGGGAGCATTATCAATCATTAAATCATGTGGCTTCCCTTCAGAGACTGGCATAAAGAGAATGTGGCAAACCCTCAAAAGACTGTGATGAATCAAAATCTTAAACTGCAAGTGCAGGCTCCTTCCTCCAGGCTCCGGCTATGAGCAGCGATCACTCACTACCCTAGGACCACCGCCATCTTGGAAAGCCCACCAGGAGAGGTGACATAGTCCATTGAGCGCCCTGGCTCGTGAATGGAAAGAGATCAGTGACCTGTAGCTGAGAGGGAGCTTCTGGCAGGCAGCAGACTGCAGAAATAGCTTGAGTCATTTCAGGCTCATTAACACCATCTGTTGTGGCCATCTAGGTTTGATCAGCTGGAGAGGACTCCTAGGTTATTGACACCATGGGGACCTTTTAGGAAGTTATTTTCCTGCTGTTCGGTGATCACTGCTCTGTTGAAAGGACCTCCATGAAGTGATGACCATGATCTTCCTGGTTAAGAGCAGGCAGTCCTTGTTGTGTTAAAATTGGGGGCATTCTGTAGGGATTCCCCACCCCTCAGAAACCTCAATTTCCCCCTGTTTCTTACCTCCAGCCACTATATCTGTTTCTAGTACTCCTGTATGTCCAACACTTCTGTCATCACTTTAAGTGAAAGGATAAAAACTGTGGCATAGTTCTCAGAGGTCACAATTTAACATACATCTGTGCAATATATTCCCTTACTGAGGAGTAGTATTCCTCTTTTCTTCTTTATTCATGCACATTTTCTCTCTCTTAAGCTTTTGAGTGTTCATTCATTCATTCAATAAAAATCAACTTGGAGCCTGCTATTTGTCCCTTCTGAAATTCATGTTAAAACCTAACCCCCTATGTAATAGTATCAATAAAGCATTGGGACCCTTTAGGATCTGATTGAGTCATTAGGACTCTGCACAAATGAATGAATTAATCTATTCATGGGTTAATGGATTGGCATGGAGTAGGTTAGTTGTCATGACAGTGGGTCTGTTATAAAAGTCAGTTTGGCTCTCACTGTGCCTCTCTTCTGCTGTGATGCCTCCCTGTATGTCACGGTGCAGCCAAGAGGGCCATCACTAGATGTCAAGCAGGTGTAGTCCATAGACCTTGAACTTCCCAGCTTCCAGGACTATAAGGAATTGATTTCTTTTTAAAAATAAATTGTTCTTGGTTGGGCGCCTATGATTAGTGGTTAGGGCACCAGCCACATGCTCTAAGGATGGTGGATTCAAACCTGGCCCTGGGCACACTAATACCTTCCTTTTGGAAGGATGTTTGGAGAATATTTAGAGATCTAAAAATTGACCTGCCATTCGATCCTATAATTCCTTTACTAGGTATATACCCAGAAGACCAAAAATCACATAATAACAAAGACATCTATACCAGAATGTTTATTGCAGCCCAACTCATAATTGCTAAGTCATGGAAGAAGCCCAAGTGTCCATCAACCCATGAATGGATTAATAAATTGTGGTACTTGTATACCATGGAATATTACGCAGCCTTAAAGAAAGATGCAGACTTTACCTCTTTATGTTTACGTGGATAGAGCTGGAACATATTCTTCTTAGCTAAGTATCTCAAGAATGGAAGAAAAAGTATCCAATGTATTCAACCCTACTATGAAGCTAATTTATAAGTTTCATATGAAGGCTATAACCCAACTATAGCACAAGAATATGGGGAAAGGGACAAAGGAGAGGGAGAGGGTTTGGGATAGAGGGAAGGTAATTGGTGGGGCCACACCTATAGTGCATCTTAGAACGGTACAGGTGAACCTTACTATATGCAGAATACAAATGTCTTCATACAATAACTAAGAAAATGTCATGAAGGCTATGTTAATCAGTTTGATGAAAACAGTTCAGATTGTATATGAAACCAGCACATTGTACCCTTTGATTGCACTAATGTACACAGCTATGATTCAGTAATAATAAAATGAATTAAAAGAATATAAAATAAAAAAGAAAATGATGAAATTAGAGCTGGCTCTCAAAGTTACTCTTCTTACATTAAATGCAGCAGATGGCCCACCCCCACCACGTTCCTCACACACTTTACAATTATGTAGGACCTTTCATTTTCAGACAGTTTTGCTCCTCACTCACTTTCACGGACTACAGGGTGTATTGTGCTACAGCTCCCCTTCCCAACGGAATGCTGCCTCCTTTCCCAGAAAGAGGGACCCAACATGTGGACATGAGTTGCCAACTGTTACACCACCTCCAGCCAACTCCAGGCAGTCTGCCTCTCATCTCCTTAACATTCTTTGCCCTCCCTACACTCCACTGACTTGGTATATCCAGTTTACATCTCCTCACAGTCCCAGCCCTAAAGTGCATGAATGGCTTGTGGATGAAACACATCCTGTGACTGTCCTTGAGTTCTGAGTGTTTCCCATTTTTCCTAGATTCCTTCTAGAGAACAGCTTCCCTCTCTTCCTTTGTGTGAGAATATGTAACACTGGCATACAAGATTTCTGCCTAAAGACTTGGGATAACACCAGGTGAGATCAGGCTTGCCATGATACAAAGTTCCCAAAGAGCACATGGACTGAATGAATCCACTGACCCTTGGCTCTCTGTGGAAGGGTAGGTGATATGCATCCTGGAGCATCGCCAGAAGTTACTTTTAAGCACCATGCCCCAGATCTGGGTTACAAGTAAAACCACATTATGTCTTTACTTATTTTATTTTATCTTATCTTATTTTATTTATTTATTTGAGAGCCTCAAGCTGTCATTCTGGATAGAGTGCTGTGGCATCACAGCTCACAGCAACCTCCAATTCCTGGGCTCAAGCGAGTCTCCCGTCTCTGCCTCCCAAGGAGCTGGGACTACAGGCGCCTGCCACAACACCCGGCCATTTTTTGGTTGTAGCCGTCATTGCTGTTTTGTCTGGCAGGCCCAGGCTGGATTCGAACCCATCAGCTCAGGTGTACGTGGCTGGCGCCTTAGCCGCTTGAGCCACAGGTGCCATGCCATGTCTTTACTTTCTATTCTAGCAGTATCTCTTCAGCCAGTGTGCACAGCTCCTTTGCACATAGAAAATTTGGTGCTTCAGGAGTAACTTTCACAGATGCTGTCAGCACAGTAAGTAAGGTATTTGTAAATAAACAAATGAGTTATATTTGGGGGAAGGTAGTACTGACACTGATAATTCAAAAAAAAAAGCTGATAAAAGTCACTTACTTATAAAGTATTAGATGCACAGGTAATAATAACTACCTAATTACCAAGACATTAAAACTCATTTGGAAAAAAATTAAAAAAGACACACTTGTATTTCCCAAGGACAATATAACCAAGAAGGAAGGAAGGGGAAAAGGTAGGATGCAGGGAGCATATCTCCTCCTTATAATCTATTTCACAAAGTATCACTAACCAAGAGCTGAAATTCATTGTGCAAAACCTACCTAAAAAACATAAAGTTCCAAAAGCAATGAGGAATAGCTAACTGTGAATACTGACGCATGTTTATGTATGTAATTAGCATTATGAGCAGAGGTTTTAGTGATATTAATACCACTTACCACCACATTACGTTTACTTTACAGGTTAGAAAGTATTTTCACACCTATAATTTTATACACCAAATAAATGCACCCAATAATGTTATAATTCTAAGATGTTGGTGAGGTAGTTACTATTATCTCCATTTGAGATACACCATTATCTTGATTTTGTTGAGAATAGTTAACTGACTTGCCCAAGGTCACACAGTCACTAAGTAGCAAAGCTGAGACCGAAACCCTATTTTTTGAGTACTTCTGAGTCCATCTAGTGTACTCTGCCCTACACTATCTCCCCATAACAAGCCATGTGCTATTATTTATTTATTCATTCAAGAAACACTTAACCATTCATCTAATAAATATTCATTACTTAGTATGGTCAAGCACTTGGCAAGTTGCTATGCCTTCAAAGACAAAGAAAACCTTTTCCTTATGTCTAGTTAGTAGCAAATAACCAACTATACGCAAAGAGGATAGACGGAGACATAAGGCAACCATAAAATAAACACATTATTTAATAGTACATACTACTATATGCACTTAAAAATGCCTCTTGATCAAGAATGTTACCATTTCAGAGCATAATGTGGATACAGATTTAAGAACCAAAAAAGAGAAAAGGTATGATTCAACTAACACATTCCAGGCTTGGCAACTTCAAAATTTATTGTTCATTAAAACTGTATTTTAATTATCCTAGTTTTAATTAAAGTATTATGTAGAGTTGGTGAAATGCAATTATGTGCAACTGACTTAAGATGTATAATAGGCTAATATTTGTAAAGAAATGCATTATTGTCACAAGATCTGCTCATGTAAAATGAAGTGCTATTTTATTTCAAATGATAAATTGGTACATAGAATATTAAACTCTTGTCATTAAAGTTAAATACCATTGCCAACTCAAATGGAACCAAGTAATTCTAAGATCCCCAGTCCCCAGCCCCTTGGGCTATTTGGTTTGCACAAAATGGTTCTCCATGAGGTACTCTCCATCCCAAAGCAGCAGGTACAGTCTCAGCTACCTGCAGATGCCAGAAAGCATTATCAAAGAAAGGACACTTTACCCTTCATTACATCTGATGCCAACATGTGATGATACAAACTTCAAATTTACTGCTAGCTATAGCCCATAACCTGATCTAATACTGTTTATCAGGTAACCCTTCATCATATTGCCTGACAATCTGAAAGAAAATAAGAAATTCTCACAAAAATCTGAGTCTACCCTTTACTATGCAGTGGGATTCTGGTGTAAAGCATTGTGATAGGGAACCTTACTCAGCAGTCTAAATAACATTCACTACAGTATGACACTTTAGCAGTATGACACCTCAATATTCTTCTTACCCACTTTGATAGACACTAATATGCCCCCAGGATAATACTGGCTCAGACAATAGACTCCCATTGTGCCCTGTCTTCCTGAATGTGGTGAAAACAATAACAAAAAGAACTTTCTAGGCTTTAGAAACCAGCACTTGGAGAAGCATGTAGGGCATTTAGATATAACAAGGCATGCTCAGGTGGAGGTGCTCATAGGAGACATCTATATGCAGAGACGTGTAGAGGGCAATGTCTATGAAGAACTTTTTTTAAAATTTCATTTATTTATTTATTCATTTATTTTGAGACAGAGTCTCACGTTACCCCCTCGGTAGAGTGCAATGGCGTCATAGCTCACAGCAACCTCAAACTCTCAGGCTTAAGATAGTCTCTTGCCTCAGCCTCATGAGTAGCTGGGACTTATGAAAAACATTTTTAAGGGTATCATACAGCATATACTGTCTTTCACTTTATTGAATGTTGGTTGACAAATTACTTTCTTGCTTGTTGTTTTCTGTTGAATTTTACAACTCCAGGGGGAGAGGTCATTCTTCTGAATTTATAAATGAAGCCAAGGCACAAAAGGACAGATAGTTCATAGGTGAGATTCCCAGCTGCAAGGTGTTATAGTCAAATGCCCCAAGAAGTAGCTCCAGGAAGTTTTTTCATTATTTGGTGTACCAAAAGCAAGCCCTCATCATAGCCATGAGCAAGCACTATCAACCCATTTCTCCTTCCTCCTTCCAAATCCCAGCTCTGTTGAAGCCCCTGTGATTATCCTGTACTGCCATTTATCCTCAGTGCTGTCCCTCCTTCCTGTCTGGTTACCTTTTTCCTCTCCATTCACTGAAGACTGTAGCTCCTGGCTGTTCAAATACCTCTACCCCGTCTCCTGTTATCATCCCAGGTGGCTTAACATTCATGTAGACATCCACTCTAACACTAAGGCCTTGGTGTCTTAACCATCTCGTCATCACTGACTTTTCCCTCCACACCACCTCAACCCCTAATCTAATGGTCACTCCCTAAAACCTTGTCAACTCCAACTAAAGTTCCATTCTGAAGTCTAGATTGCAAATACCCCATATGTCAGCCCAGTTTGTCAGGAAAATAAAATCCCTGCAACAGCTTACACACTGAACCTACACAGAAGAGTAAGATCCCAGAATATTAGGAGCAAGGAACGGGAGATAGCACAGAAGAAGGAGGGTGTGACCCATGGGATGACTTCAGAGAAGTGGCAGGATGCCATGTGTTACAGAACAGTCTAGTGAGGTGGCGTCAGTAATTTATCTACTGATCTACCTACATACACCCATTCTCTCATTCCCTAAGGGTCAAAATTCACCCCACAAAAATTTCGTTCTGTCACTTTTCTTGACTGCATCACTTGATTCCTTCAAATGAGAGAAGTCTTGTCTTTGGGACTGAATGGAGGAGCTAAAATAAGGATTAGAAGACCTGAGGTCCCGAATATACTCACTTCTCCTTTGCCCACTGCAGTTACTTTCCAATCAATATACTCGTAATTAGTCTTCTGACACTATCATATTTGAGTGTCCTTCATTACCTACCTCCCTTCTACAACTCAGAGAATTCTAAGACCTATCACCTCCAAGATTCTTGTTTCTCACTTCTATGTAATAGTTTGGCTAGACTTCAACCTTATTGGAATCCAACAAGCTACTTTCTTTACAAGTGCATCAGAACTTCTAAACATTACTGAAGAAATCCATTACTGCTGATCCATTACTGTGCACTCCAATGTTCCAAGAAGCCTAGCAACTGGCCCTAGTTTACTTTTGACTTTCTGGATGATTATTTAATATCTTCACTACTCTTCCTATATCTCCTCTCATTCTAAAACTTATAAGCTCATCTCAATATTTAGAGAGAATATAAAAGTTCATAAGAAACCTCTCAATTTTCCATAAGCATACCTACCAAACACCTGGGTTTTGGCTTCTGTTCTGTTAGAGTGGAAGCTGTCCTTGAAGTGCTACCACATAAACACAACTCTAGGGCCTTCATTCTCATGCTCGTCTATAAATTCCCATGTCGCCTGTGCCAAGAGGACTTGGCTCCTCTTGGTGCACTCATACACTCTTCAATCTTCACATTCTCCTCCTCTATTGGATAACTTCCATGAGCATATAAACATTTTCTGGTATTCTCTATTTTAAGGAAACAACCCTAAAAATGCAACCTCCTTGACGTTATGTACCCACTGTTTCTCTGTGGCCATTCACAATAAAAATCTCCAAAGAGTTATATCAACTTGTTATCTACACTTCCTCATTTTTTTAATTTAAATATTTAAAAATTCCAACTACTAAGCATTTCCTAATCAGGGAAATAAAATGAAGAACATTTTAGTTCATTCTAGATTCAGTATCAAACTCATTCTTAATCTTTCAGCAATGTTCTTGGAAATACAAATTCTCAGCCTGTCTGAAAATATCTCGATTTCTCCTTCATTTTTTATGTTAGTTTAGCTAATAGGGAATTCTATGATGATTACACCCATCAGCTCAGCATCTTGAAGGTATTATTCTGTCATCATCTCTTTTGTCAGCTATCATTTGATCACTGTTCCTTTCAAGCAATCTGATTTTTATATATGGTTACTTTTAAGATTTCTCCTTTGTCTTTTGATGTTCTTTGGTTTTACTATAATATGTATATTTGTGGGGATTTGGATTTGTTTTTATTTGTCCTACATGGAGCTCATTCTACTTAACACAAGATTCGCCATTTTATAAAATATAGTAGCAATGATTTCTAATATTATCTCTATCCCATTTTTTCTATCCCTTCTGGAACTATTCTTAGATGTTTATTGATTATTCTGTTCTCTATATCTCTTAACCTTTCTTCCACATTTTCCATCTTTGTGCTTTATTGTAATTTCTTCAGCTCTATCAGAACAATAAAGCACACTTTAGCTACAGATTGTCTCCTCTTCCATCCATTAATTGATGTTTTAAATAAATGAATACATTTTTCACCTCAAGAAGTCTGATTCCCCCCACTCCCACCTTATTTGGCAATTTTTAAAGCTAGCACATTAAGGCGTGGGGTGGTAAGTCACACCTGCAACCTCAGAACTTTGGGAAGCTGAGGTGAGTGGATCACTCAACTCCAGGAGTTTGAGACAAGCCTAGGCAAAATACTGAGACCCTATCTTTACAAAAATAAAACCTAAAATTAACTGGACATGTTGACAAATGCCTGCAGTCCCAATTGTTTGATCCTAGAATTCAAGGTTACAGTGAGCTATGAGCAGAACACTGTACCCCGGGTGACAGAGCATGACCCTAGTTTCAAAAGAAATAAAAAACAAAACAACAACAACAAAAATCTAGTACATTAAAAGATACTGACATCATCATCTATTAGAAAGATGAAAATTAAAAACTCAATGAAATATCATTATACACCTATTAGAATGGCTAATTAGTTTGGCTAACAGCCAAACACCAGTAAGTTAGCAGAGAAGCTAGATAATTCATACATGCTTGAAGGAATATAATATGGTACAGCCTACTAAACTAATCATGCAAATACCATACAACCCAGTCTTCCCAGTTTTGGATATTTATCACAGTAAAATAATAGTGTATGTTCATGTATACACCCACATACAAAACTTTTCAAGAAGGTTTACAGCAGTTTTATTCATAATGGCCAAAACCTGGATATAGCCCAGATGTCTTTCAACAGATGAATGATTATACAAGTTGTAGTATGTCCACACCAAGAAACACTACACAACAATAACAAGAAACCAACTATTGATACAAGCAATAACTTAGATGAATCAGAGAATTATGTTGAGTGAAAAAAGTCAAAACTCAAAGGTTACATACATACCTCATGATTCCATCTACATAACATTCTTGAAATGTCAAAATTATAGAAATGAAGAACAGATCCGTGATTACCAGGATTTAGAAAGGGTATGAGGAAAGTAGTTGTGGCCACAAAAGGGCAATATGAGGAATCATTGTAATGATGAAAATGTTCTGTGTACTGACTGTATCAATGTGAATAGCTGTGTTGTTATACTGTACTACAGCTTTGCAAGATCTTACCATTTGGGGAAACTGGTTAAAGCATTCACAGGATCACCCTGTACTATTTCTTCTGACTGCATATGAATCTATAATTATTTTAAATACTATGTTTAATTAAAAATGTGGAAAAGGGCAAATATTATATGACTGACTTCATTTATACAGAGGAAAAGTAAGTGTAAGTAAAAGTGTAAATACACTATAAGTGTGAGTAAAAGTAAATACACTCACTACTCAGAGTAGTCAAATTCAGAGATGGAAAGCAGAATATTGGATGCCAGGGGCAAGGAAAGGAGGGAAAAGGTGATGAGTGTTTAGTGGATATGGAGTTTTAGTTTCAAAAGAAGAAAAGAGTTCTGGAAATAGATGATGGTGATGGTTGCACAACAATGTGAATGTACTTAATGTTAAAGAACTGTATAATTAAGGTGATCAAAATAATAAACTTTATGCTACATGTGTTTTACTACTATTTAAAATTTTTTTTTTAAATAAAGATGAAAAAAAAAAAAAAACTCTTCCAAAGACTTTCTACTTACAGATAGAATGAAATCCAGATTCCTTCCCAGATTCTGGGACTACAAAACCTGGGGCCTCTTCACTATCTACTCTGCCAGCCCTTTCTCCCAGTATTCTGACCCTACCATTGTCTCTTCAATTTAGCAAACACATCAAGCTCTTTCCTGATTTTGCCCCATCCATCAAGAACTTTCATCCTCAGGATCTGTGCACAGCTGGCTCCTTCTCATCTCAGCTATGGACCTAAGAGAGCAGCACAGCACAGAGGGGAGCAATGTGGACTCAGGAATCAAATGGCTCTAATGCTGACCAGCTGCTGGCCTCGCCCTGCTTTAGTTCTCATGAGGAAAGCAATGATAACTCACTGGGCTGCTGTGAGAATTAAATAAATCAGTACATATGAAGCCCTTGAAACAGTTCCTGGTACTCAAAAATCATTAATTATTGTCATTATTAAATATCACATTGAAAACATCATAGAAATTAGGTTGAATGAATGAAGGAAAACACAAAAAGATTTCATATTTAATGACTCTTTTTATGAAATTCTAGAACAGGTAACTCTGCCCTATGGCAGTAGAACTGTGGGTTAGTGAAAGGGTGGGTACTGACTGCATAAGGAGGTACAGGGAACTTTCTTCATTGGGATAGTGATTACCTCTATAAATACATTTCTTAAAATTCACCATGTTTAAAATATGTGCTTAAAAATACGTGCATTTTGTTATATGTAAATTATAACTCAATAAAGTGTTTTTTAAAATGTCACCTCTATAGACAGCTGTTCTTAACCACTAGCTCAGGTCTCCCCTCATTCTACCCCATTAATACCCTTCACAACATCCATCCTTGCCTAAAAGCAGCCTGTTTATGTACCTGTCTCCACATAGGAACACCTCACTGATAGCAGTAATTCCCCTGTCTCATTCTCTTTTGTCCCTAGCAACCTAAGCAGTGTCTAGTGCCAAGTAACTGTTCAGTAAATATCCATGAAACACATGAAGAAATAAAGAGAGAGAAGCATACTGATCATTGGCACCCCCTTCTACAACAGCATCACTGAATATTAACACCAGAAAGGAGCTTGGCAGTATTTAGTAAACCCTACTCATTTTTAGCATGATAAAATCAAGGCAAAGGGAGAATAAGTAATTTGCCCAAGGTCATATGGAAGAAGGTCTGGAATCCTGTATGTTCATCTATTTTATTCATACTAAATATGGCTCAGTTTGTACATATAATCTATATATTTTCACAAAATGCCTATAAAATATAAAAATTTTAAAAGCGCATTATTTTGAAAGCCCAGTTACTATAAAAATATTATTATTACAACTAGATCTACTTCATTCAAGCATGAAGTTGTGACTTCCAGTGGAAGGATTAATTTTAACAAATCTTTCTTGGAGAGATTGAAATGAGATGACAATGATGTAATGGATGTTCCTGTATTTAAGAATGGACAAGTAAGAGTTAAACTGTTTCTAAGTCACCTGGGACAATGTCTATTGCCCTCAATCCATAATCCAGCTAATTCTTGGCAAGTCTTATCTTGTAAACCTGACTAGAGTTTTGAAATATTTAATCTATAAACTTTGAATTTCTAGGAAAACACATGCAAGAACACTTGTGCTTACATTCCTGTCAGGTAGGCTACAGGATGCAATTTGAGCATGAGAACCTGCAATTAAGCAAAAGAAAGGCATTGTACACAACAAGTTTTCCTGTCCTAATCTGATGACCACCAACATAAATTACCTCCTGGAGGTAAGAGGACTATTGCATGGCATCAACATTCACATTTCATATCTTGAGAAATAAAAAGAAGTAAAGAAAATACATCTGAACTAAAATAACACACAATAATTTTATTACCAAGTTAGACTATAAGACAAATCTATACTCATCTTTGATATGCAAAGATAGCAAAATGGTTTCAGTAAATCAGAGAAATAAACAGGCATTTTTTAACTTCTCATATAAATAAAACCTATAATTACCTATTCAAAATTCTCAATATAACTTATTCTCAATTCTTTCAAAATATTGTTTGCCCTTCCAGGACATTTTACTGTGTCATCAACATTTTTTCGTAAAATTTGCTATTTTTTCCCTTCTGCTGAGGAATTTTATATATATTACATGATTTTTCATTCAGCCATTCTAGTACTGCATATCTACTATGCAAACCACCAGGCCAGAAATAGTTACAGAAACAAAAAGTTTTACCCCAAATGGGCAGGTGGGGACAGAAAACTATTTGAGTATATAAAACCTATAAATGCTAACAGTTAATTCAAGATAAATGCCAAGATGATAAATAATTTCTTTTCTTGTCTCAGAGTTTTAACTGAAGCCATAAATTTCAAGACAATGTTGTTCTTAACATTTCAAGCATTCTAATGAGTACCTGCTAAGAAGTGGTCAAAGCCAATCCAGTGAACTACCTCTAAATGCAGGAATGCTTAGCCTTTTTCCTCCTAGAAGGGAGCAGATGAAGCTTGAGAGAATTAGATCTCTGTCCTCTGGAATGTGTAAGTCACAGACACTGGGACACAACTCTTAATGGTTAGGGCATGAGGGATAAATGCTAAGAGAAAGAGCTGCCAGCATTTGGACATGTGCCAATAACAGTGTACAGACTTTAAATCTTAACTGCATTAGTCATCAGACTGCCTTTTGTCCCATTTTCCAACCTGTTTCTTACTGTCAAAGCAACCTCTGCCATGGAACCTAATATGATCACAAGTTCCAGGAATTAGGAGTTGGATGTCTCTGGGAGGCCATGACACCATTAATTTTCTCCATATTCCTTAAGTTTAACAAGGAGCCGTATGTACTGCCAGGTCCTCTCATATTGGTGCAGTTCCATAATTCTGTACATAATGCAGTAAATCTTCTTTTTGCATGAGATTGCCTATGTCAACATCTGTCACTTGCAGCCAAAGGCATCTTGTAGATTTTTAAAAATTTTTAAATACCATTAATATAGCAACAACTCTCAAGTTTAACCTAGCTAAGGTGGAGAACCTGTGGCCTCAAGGGCACTTTTGGCCCTTGGATCCCCAAGTGTGGTTCCTTGACTGAATCCAAATTTTACAGAAAAAAACCTTTTAATAAAATTTGGATTCAGTCAAAAGGCTGCACATGGATCCAGAAGGCCTAGACCTCTTTACCAAACTTAAGCTTAATATATACAACTATTTAATCATTGGTTTCCCTGGGCTATTTCATGTGCACCTTAAACTTAACAAGTCAAAAAATAATGGCAGACACTATTAACAACCTCAACTCCGTATACACAAAACTCCCTTCTCCCAAAATCATTTCACGAAATGCTAACTCCATCCCATCAGTTTCTTCAGGCCAAAAATCATAGAATTATTCATAGCTTCTCCCTTCTCTCATATCCCATATCCAATCCAACAGGATCCTTTTGATTCCACTTTTAAAATATATCTATATCTGAGACTTTTCATCACCTGTATCCAAACCCAAATTAGTCTCTATTATTTCAAACTAAAAGCTGGTCTTCTAAAATAGGAGACAAAATAATCTGAAGCAATTGCAAAAAATAATCAAAAGTAAAAAAATGTTCAGCAAATAAACTAAAAAGAAGAATTAGCCTGATGCAGAGAAGAGAGTGAGATGTAGATCCAAGCTGACCTAAATTTGAAACTTAGTTCTGCCATTCGTCAACTGTAGGCCCTTGGGTAAGCTGTTTAACATCTATAATCTTTGCTAATTATACCTGCCTCAGAAGGCAAGTATGAAGATTAAAGAAGATATGTTTAAAGTAGGTACTCAATAAATAATAGCTGCTAAGATTATTAATAAGCTATTCAATGAATTTTTCAAGTTAGGAAACATTACACTATTTCTCTTGAAAATGAAAAAAATTCATTTAATTGTAAGCCTAAAGCTCACATTTTAAAGGTCAGAAGATAATATTAAAAATAGGGGGAAATGATGTTTCTTTACTACATGACAAAGGTACATCACTGTATTAGGGAACTGACCTGACATAAGGAGATAAAGACACCTGCAGATCTTGACCTATGTTTTAATTTGTGAGAAGCACTTCGAGTCAAATGTTCCAGTTTTTAAATGGCACCTTTAGAGTTACAGAACAGATCTAATGCCATGTGACCTGTGCTTACTGTCCATCTGGGAAGGAGGAATACAGAAATATCCTTCCACCTTCAGTCAAAAGCTGCACTTTCTTGGGAGTGGAAAGCAATATATCTTTGAATGACGTATAAACTTGTGGAAAAAATCATACATATGCTGATTTATCTTGTACAGCAGGTACTTAATAAATGAGGGGTGATGACATAGAAAATATGAAACTAAAGGGCCTCGCATAAGCATAAATATCCATAATTAGCCTCATCTCATCTCTTTAAAAAATAGCATACTACATTAGTATATTACTGAGATTAGAGATTTATCAATAGCTTCATGCTTGTAAACTGACTATTTGTTAGATGTTACCCTAAGTTAAAATACTACCAACATCTTTACTTTTATTAGCTTACTAGGAATTAAGCACTCCTTAGCATGCATTTGCTAATTTTTAAAAAACGTATAAAATTAAGAATAATTTCATTCTATACCCTTTCATACTTCTTGGGTAAGTCTCAAGAATATAGCTATGTAGGAGCAGGGGCAAGATGGCCGACTGGAGATAGCTTTCGACAGAAGCTCCCACCCAGAGGATAATGACCAGAAAGTACCAAGAAAGCTGACGACTGGGAGCCGAGCTAAGAGAGAAGAGTGATAATTGCACATCACCTCTGCTGAGGTAAGCTGTGACTCCAAGAAAGCAAATTTAAGGTGCAAAACTAATCCCAAAGGAAAAGTGTCCATCCACTCCCCCAAGAAAGTATTTTTCTTTCTTCCTCACTGTAGGTTTTCTACAGGTGAGCAGTGAACTAAGGACCTCTTGTCTCACCCCATGGGAGAGAGTTGCAGGAAGTAGGGACTACTTCTCTAAAGGGACCCTGCTGTGACATTTAGCACAATCTTGCCCAGCATGAAAGTTGAACTAACATTTTCCCTGCCATTTTGAACTTCTCGTACACCCTTCCCCATTCACCTAACGGTCCAGAAGCCGAATCCCTGGAGAGACCGGAATGACTACAGTTCATTGCTAAGTCTGGCATTTCAAGGGCCATGGTAGACAAGCTGCAGTAAAACAGTGAGCCTAGCAGTAGTACAGACAAGGTGGGGTAGGCTGTTGGGCTTGGCTCTGTGAAAGTGCAAACCAGGTGCGGGAGGAGGCTTGCCAGCTGTGCACCTACCCTGTAGGCACCTAGCACCCTGCGCCCCATGCACCACCCTACTGGAGCCGCCATCCCATGCCCCACCCAGCCAGAGATGCTTACTCAGTGCTCCACCTTATCTAAGCTGTGTGCCCTGGGCCCTGCCCTGCAGGAGTTACGCACCGTACTCCGCCCTGCCAGAGCCATGCACTGAGCGCCAGCCCTGCTGGAGCCACTGGGCCCACAACCTGCCAGAACTGGGCCCCACATGCCCCAACATGCTGCTGGAGCTGCCAGCCCTGCACTCCCAGAGCCACTGCTATAGCAACCTCTCTGGCCATGGGAACCACCAGGAAGCTGTGCAGGGACACCTCCCATAAAGATTCAGGAATAGTAGAGTGATCCCGCTGGGTCCTAATCTTGGAGATACACTTCCACAACTCTGAGGACTGCCAGAGGAAGCCAGACCTTGCCCGATAGAGATACTAGTGCTGCAGAATGGCTGGAGCAAAGGCCCTGTGGCTGAGGGAGAAAATAATTTGCTGACTTGTTATCTTCAGGTTCTGACTGAGCCCAGGTGAAACACTCCTAGGTTGCCATTGAGCACTTGAGGCAGGCAGGCCTTAGCACCCCTAACTGGCTGGTGGCAGAGGGTGGTGGCAGGGCTGAGGTGGCATTGGCTTTCCTTTGACTCTAGCAGGCACAAGACCCTGGAACATCTGCTTACTGGAAGGAGCAGGACCACAGCCCTGTGGAGTTACCAGTGACTGGGCATGAAAGAGATGCAAGGTGGGGAAAGAGACACGAGCCCCCTGGTCCAACTATGATACTGGGTGGGCATTTTGGCCTCCACAGAACACCGGAGCAAGCCACATTTGAGTAGCCAGTAGACCTTGGCTATCTAGTTGCTGGAGACCTTTTGAACTCTCCCCCTTGAGAGTTGGTAGTGGCTGGGTCAATTGGTTTCGAACTCCTAACCTGGGCCAATCACCCAAGGACACTCTCAGGTGGTACCCTGGTTGTGTGGTAATGGGAAGCATTGATTTTCCTCTCCCAATTGTTGCCCATAGTGGGCAGGGTATCTTAGTTGCTTGCATTTCTCCACAGCTGAGACTTCAACCCAGAGTCCACTAGGATCGGACAAAGACCTACTGAATAGAAGACAGAGCCACCTAACCCAATCACACCAAGTAGGTCTCCAGAGCCTCAGACTATAATACCGTATGGGTCCTTTGCAAAGCTCTAGGGGAAAAAGCTACAGTCACCAGTCCCAGATCCTTGGCAAACAGCTGGTTAACTATAACACGAGGAGCTCCCAATCCAATTTCATCTTCCATGCCCATCTAGCCAAATGGTGAAAAGTAATCATGGGGTGGAATCAGCAGAAAAACTCTGGCAACATAAATAATCAGAGTAGATCAGCTCCCCCAAGGAATGACAAAACAGATACACCAGATGATCCCATTCATAAACAAATGGCTGAAATGTCAGAAATTGGGTTCAGACTTTGGATGGCAAATAAGATCAACAGAATGGAGGTAAAATAGGAATGAGAATTTCAAGGAGTAATTCAAAAGTTGTTTCAGGAATTCAATGAATTCAAAGACAAAATCACCAAAGATTTTGATCTGAGAAATACAGAAGAATCCCTCAGTAACAGAATGGAACAGGTAGAAAGAAGGATCTCTGACACTGAAGACAAAGCTTTTAAATGCTCCCAAGTGCTCAAAGAAGAAGAGAAGTGGAGAAGAAAAACGGACCATTCCCTGAGAGAACTGTGGGACCACTCCAAAAGAACAAACATTTGCCTTATAGGAATCCCCAAGAAGAGTTTGCTTTGAAAGTCCAGATGGTCTACTCCAAGAGATAATTGAGGAGAACTTAAGAAACATGGCAAGAGATTCTGAAATCCAGATAGCAGACAGTTTCAGAACCCCAGCAAGACTCAATCCAAATAAAACATCTCCTAGATACATTATGATAAACTTCGCCAAAGTTAATAGGAAGGAGAAAAATCTGCAAGTAGCCAGATGTAAGAAAACCATAACCTACAGGGGAAGAATATTAGAATAACTGCAGATCTCTCCGCTGAAACTTTTCAAGCTAGAAGAGGATGGTCATTGATCTTTACCCTCCTAAAACAAAATAACTTTCAACCCAGGATCCTGTATCCAGCTAAACTTAGTTTCATTTATGATGGAGAAATTAAATACTTTAATGACATTTACATGTTGAAGAAATTTGCCATAACTAAACCAGCTCTCCAGGATATTCTCCGACCCATCCTCCACAATGACAAGCACAATGATCTACCACCAAAGTAAACTCATGCAGAAAGTTATAAAAGTGTCAATTGGACTTTTGAAAAACTTAATACCCAAAATACCACCAGGCTTATCAATACTCTCAATTAATGGGAATGGCTTAAACCTAACGACCAGGTGGGTTTCATCCTAGGGTCTCATCAATGGTTCAATATATGTAAATCTATAATCTAAAGAGGCACAGATTGGCTGGCCAGATATAAAAACTCAAGCCAGATATCTGCTACATACAAGAATCTCATCTTACCTTAAAAGATAAATATCGACTCAGGGTGAAGGGATGGTCATCTATAATTCAAGCAAATGGAAATTGGAAAATTGCAGCACGTGCTGCAATTTTATTCACAGATACAATAGGCTTTAAACCAACAAAAGTAAGGAAAGATAAGGATGGTCACTTCATATTTGTTAAGGGAAACACTCAACATGATGAAATTGCAATTATTAACATTTATGCACCCAACCAGAGTGTACCTCAAATTATAAGAGAGACACTAACAGACATAAGCAACTTAATTTCCTCCAGCACCATAATAGCTGGAGATTTTAACACTAGTTTGGTAGTGTTGGATAGAGACCATAATAGCTGGAGATTTTAACACCCCTATGGCAGTGTTGGATTGCTCCTCCAATAAGAAATTAAGCAAAGACAATTTAGACTTAAACTTAACCATTCAACAACTGGATTTTACAGACATCTACAGAACATTTCATCCTAACAAAACTGAACATGAATTCTTCTCATCAGCCTGTGGAACATCTTCCAAAATTGATCACATCTTCTGTCACAAGTCTAACCTCAGCAAACTTAAAAGAATGGAAATTATTCCTTGAATTTTCCCATACCATCATGGAATAAAAGTTGATCTTGGTAACAACAAGAATCTGCATCCTCATACAATAACATTGAAACTAAATAACCTCATGCTGAATGATAGCGAGGACACAGATGAGATTAAGAAGGAAATTACCAAATTTTTGGAAAAAAATGATAATGAAGACACAAATTACCAGAACCTCTGATAACACAAAGGCAGCCCTAAGAGGGAAATTTATAGTGTTGCAAACCTTCCTCAAAAGAATAGAAAGAGAGGAAGTCAACAACTTAATGAGACATCTCAAGCAACTGGAAAAGGAAGAATGTTCCAACCCCAAACCCAGCAGAAGAAAAGAAACAACTAAAGTTAGAGCAGAATTAAATGAAATTGAAAACAAAAGAATTATTCAAAAGGTCAATCAATCAAAAATTTGGTTTTCTGAAAGGTCAATAAAATAGATAAAACTTTGGCTAACCTAATCAGACATAAAGAGTAAAAACCCTAATTTAATCAATCAGAAATGATAAAGGTCAAATAACAATAAACTCCTCAGAAATTAAAAAAATCCTTAATGAATATTACAAAAAACTCTATTCTCATAATTATGAAAATCTAAAGGAAAAAGACTAATACATGGAAACACACCACCTTCCTAGACTTAACTAGAAAAAAGTGGAAATGTTGAACAAGACTATATCAAGTTCTAAAATAGCATCAACTGTAAGAAATATCTCCACAAAGAAAAGCTCGGGACCAGATGGCTTCACATTAGAATTTTACCAACCTTTAAAGAGGAACTAGTACCTGTATTATGTAACCCTTTCCAAAACAGATAAAGAAGGAATACTTCCCAACACATTTGATGAAGTAAATACCACCCTGATACCCAAACCAAAAGACCCAACAAATAAAGAAAATTATAGACCAATATTTCTAATGAATATTGATGCAAAAATATTCAATAAGATCCTAGCAAACAGAATCCAGCAACACATCAAACAAGTTATACATCACAACCAGGTGGGTTTCATCCTAGGGTCTCATCAATGGTTCAATATATGTAAATCTATAAATATAATACATCACATAAAAAGAATAAAAAACAAAGACGATATGATTCTCTCAACTGATGAAGAAAGAACTTTTGATAATATCCAACTTCCTTTCTTGATCATAACACGTAAGAAAACAGATATAGAAGGAACATTTCTTAAACTGATAGAGGTCATCTATGGCAAACCCACAGCCAATATCATGTTGAATGGAGTAAATCTGAAACCGTTTCCTCTCAGATCAGGAACTAGGCAAGATTTCCCATTGCCTCCACTGCTTTTAAACATTGTAATAGAAGTCTTAGCCATCACAATCAGGCAAGGGAAGGCAATAAAGGATATGCAAAAAGGATCAGAGGAGATGAAACTGTTACTCTTTGCAGTTGATATGATTGTATAACAGGAAAACCCCAGGGACTCAACTACAAAACTCCTAGAAGTGATCAAGGAATACAGCAGTGTCTCAGGATACAAAATCAATACTCACAAATCTGTAGCCTTTACATATACCAACAATAGTCAAGCTAAAAAAACAATCAAGGACTCTACTCCCTGTACAATAGTGCCAAAGAAGATAAAATATCTAGGAGTATACCTAACAAAAGATGTGAAAGATCTCTATAAAGAGAACTATGAAACTCTGAGAAATGAAATAACTGAAGATGTTAACAAAAGGAAAAATATACCATGCTCATAGAGGGAAGAATTAACACTGTTAAAATGTCTATGCTACAGATTTAATACAATCCCTATTAAAGCCCCTCTGTCATACTTTAAAGATCTGGAAAAATTAGTATCATGTTTTATATGGAAACAGAAAAAAAAACTCAAATACCCACGCCTTTACACAGAAAAAAAAAAAAATCAGGAGGAAGCAAGCTTCAGACTATACTATAAATCTATAGTAATCAAAATGGCATGGTACAGGCACAAAAATAGAGAGGTAGATATATGGAACAGAATTGAAAACCAAGAGATGAACCCAGACACTTATCATCATTTGATCTTTGATAAGACTATCAAAAATATAAATTGGGGGAAAGATTTCCTACTTAACAAATGTTGCTGGGAAAATTGGTTGGCGACTTGTAGAAGACTGAAATTGGACCCTCATCTTTATCCTGTAACTAAAATTGACTTTCACTGGTTAAAGGACTTAAACTTAAGATATGAAACTATAAAAGTTCTTGGAGATAGTGCAGGGGACTATCTCATATTTGAAAAAATTAGCCTGGGAGAATACTTTATGAAGAGGACCTCCCCAGGTAATTGAAGCAACATCAAAAATACATTACTGATATCTGATCAAACTAAAAAGCTTCTGTACTGCCAAGAACACACACCAAGTAGACAGCTCTCAGAATGAAAGAGGATTTTTGCAGGTTGTATTTCGGACAAAGGTCTAATAACCAGATTCCACAGAGAACTCAAACTTATTAATAAGAAAAGAACAAGTGATCCCATTTCACTGTGGGCAAGAGACATGATCAGAAGCTTCTCTGAAGAAGACAGGCGCATGGTTTACAGACACAAGAAAAAATGCTCATCAGTTTAATAATCAGAGAAATGCAAATCAAAACCACTTTGAGATATCATCTAATTCCAGTGAGAGTAGCCCACATCACCAAATCCCAAAACTACAGATGCTGGCATGGATATAGAGAAAAGGGAACACTTCTGCACTACTGGTGGGAATGAAAGCTACTATGTTCCTTTTGGAAAGAAGTTTGGAGAACACTAAGGGATCTAAATCTAGACCTGTCCTTTGATTCTGCAATTCCTCTACTAGGTGTATATCCAAAGACCAAAAATCACTTGACAACAAAGATATTTGCGCCAGATTGTTCACTGCAACTCCATTCATAATTGCCAAGTCATGGAAGATGCCCAAGTGCCCATTGACCCATGAATGGATTAATAAATTATTTTATATATATACCATGGAATACTTAATAAATTATGGTATATGTATACCATGGAATACTATGCAGCCTTAAAAAAGATGGAGACTTTACCTCTTTTATGTTTACGTGGATGGAGCTAGAAAATATTCTTCTTAATAAAGTGTCTCAGGAATAGAACAAATATATATCCAATGTACTCAGTACTACTATGAAACAAGTTTATCACTCACACTTTCATATGAAAGATGAATCACAACTATAGCCCAGGATTAAGGAGGGATGGGCAGAGGGAGGAGAAGGGAGGAGAGTTCTTCAATAGAGGGAGAGCTATTGGTGGGACCATACCTAAGGAGCATATTGCAAGGGTAAAAGTCAAATCTATCAAGTACAGAATACAAATATCTAACACTGTGATTAAGTAAATGAGGCGAAAGCTGTGTTAATTAGCAGGCTCACAAAGGCATAAACGTATTTATGATCTATGTATATATGACTTAATAAAAAAAAAAAAAGAATATAGCTGTCTCATAAATATAACTGGACCACAGGTTAACAAATGAATTAATACCTATTTATATGCTACCAAGTTAAAATAAGGCTTCCACCATGAATTTTGGTGCAATTTACGTTATAAAATCTCCAAAATTTGGCAAGAAACCTAATTCAATTTACTTCCCCATATCTTTGCTATCATCTATCCCCCAACTTTACCCTGTCATACTGCGCTCAACCCTGGAAACTTCCAAAATATTTATATTAAAATGCATATTAGCTGCCTTTTGTTAGCATAACACTTTACTAAGACTTCATTTTTATTTCACACAAATTCAAGAGGTATCTTTATAACTGGAATCAACACAAAAGTAGATACTTAAGTAATTTTTAATCAAATAATAAAAAGATAGCAGTTATCCCATTTCTAAGGAACTGGTATTTTTATTGGAAATAAAAATATATGGCTTTTATATATATTTCAATTATATTTCAATATATATGGCTTTTATATATATTTCATTTCTTTCCATGTTTGCAATAACTAAAATAAAAACAATTTGTGAAATAAGCTTAAGCATAGCCTAGGTTCAAGCAGGGTCCATACCAAGGTGGAAGACTAGAAACACTTGGCTTAGAGAAGGGTTTTCACAAACGATAGAGCAAGGGAGAAAGCAAGTACAAGCCTCACAGTTACTTTCCTAATTAGATCTTAAATCCATTCATCATATTATTTTAGACATATCCTTTTGGAAAAAAACAAACAAAGAGTTTTTTTTCCCCTTCATGAATTTTTATCTGCATGCAACCATCTAACAGCATAAATATCTGACTCTTAGTCTAAACTTAAAGCATTTCATTATTCTTTTGGAAATGTTCATTCTTGAAACCTTTATATTTGGGATATTATCTTTAAATTAGATTGCAAAATGTACATTTATGGAATTTATACTAAATGTTTTAATTACTTAAAGTTTCAAATGAAGAAAATCTGTCTGGCATTAGATAAATATCTTAAAAGTGAGATAGGCAAGAACACCTTGAAATAATGCTTAACTAATCACAAAGCAACTATTCTGCAATAGATGAGTGAACCACTAATTAGATGAAGAGAAATAAAACTGTCATGGTAGGATAAAAGGATATAGAGAAATAAGCAGTAATTACTATTCTATTGTCAGAGAAAGAAGGTATCAAATACAACTCAATAAAAATAAGAAAAAACAACCCCACAGCTCTATAAGTAAATTCCAGGACTCAATAAATCAGTACTTGGAGCCAAACACAACTTAGGGATACAATGACATCTTTAAAAGGGCATTCCAAAAAAAGGGAGGACCACAAAGAATACGTAACAGTGCTTTAGTTTTAGGGCATGTAACATGCCAAAGAATAATTTTATGTATTTACCTAAAATACACAGCCAGTCTTAAAATAGTTATTTATTAAAGATTGGCGTAGGACTACTGGACTAGGCTATTCTGTTCAAATCTTTGGTAACCTTAAATGGTACACTTACTATGTAAATGGTATCTGTAAGTATCATCAATTATACTTGAAGCTTTAATGTTTGCAGGAACTTACATTCTGTTGCTTGGAATAATCTTGTGCCCTTCTCTAAACCAAGTCACTTGAGGCCTAGGGCAGCTGGTGATAGGCAGTAAGTTTAGAACTGCTGCGTGTCCTTGAGAAACCATCTTCCTCTGATCTGTATCCATGAAATTTCCCATATCTGCAGAGAAAAATGAGCCCTTTTCAGTACTGAAACAGTTTTCTGGGGGGAGGAGAGATCAGAGATAGAAATAAATATTCCTTACTAACACTGCTATATTTAATAACAAAACAAGTGAGACTACCCAGCAGCACTGAGCAGTGCATATCAAGTAGTGAGTAAAGCATGAGGCAAAGTCATGCCCTCCAAAGGCCCCAAGCAGCACATCAATCAGCAGAGCCACATGGTCTGTAACAATACTGCAACAATACAATAGAGTGTTTGCAACCGACTGTCATATTGAAATGAGTTATTGAAAACCATCTTAGCACTACATGAAGCAGTTTTCACAGGAAACTATAATAAAATGTTTCTAAGACATCTTCCAGCTATCAACTCTATCAAGCTCGGTTATTCTTTTGGAAATGTTCATCTTTGAAACGTTTATATTTGGGATACTGTATTTAAATTAGATTGCAAAATGTACAGTTATGGAATATATACTAAATGTTCCTTATAATTACTTAAAGTTCCAAATGAAAAAAATCTGTCTGGCATTAGATAAATATCTTAAATGTGAGATAGGCAAGAACACTTTGAAATAATGCTTAACTAATCATTAAGCATTGATTAATGCATTGGCCTGTGTCCTGCCTAGACTGTCCTGTTCTTCATGATGGAGGTAAGTGACTGTCTCCCTAAGAGATTTTCTGGGAGCAATATTTGCTAACCACTGAAGAGTTTACAGAGAGTTCTCCCACTCTCATACTATTGACTTAATTTTAGGCAACCTTTTTTATTCTAGTTTTTGTTCTGCTGGTTGAAAATATTTCAAAAATAGGATCACAGAAGAAAACCCAATCAACAAAATGTGGATATAAATGGCTAATTTTAAAATTAACATTTGAAATTTTTCAAAAAATTTCCATATTGTGTTTAGAGACAGATGAATGTGTATATAAATAAATATGGCAAAATACTATATTTTATTTAAACATATATGTGATAAGGGATAGGATGGGAACACAGGAAAATAAGAAAAAAATCTGGCCTTCTAGGTAAGAAAGTTAAAAATAGCCCTGAATCAGAGTTTCGGTTAGGACTCAGTTAACCAAGTCCATAAAATATAGTTTCCAAATTGAGACACAAAGTGGAGCAATGATCATAGTTACAGAAAGGTACACATAGCAAATGTCACAAACATCACAAGACTAATAGACCATTATATAATTGCTAGAAAAATAACAGATAACAATTACAGCTAAAAAGAGAAGGAAAATGGACACTTGGCAACAGAGATAACCTTGACCAATGAGAAGTAGACAAGAATGGAGGACCAATGAAAAACTTTATAGACAATTGTAGGCAGAACTAAGATAAGACACTTAAACTTGTGTACTGCCGTTGCGTGGCCTCTCTTCTCACTCCAGGGGGGACCCTTTTCTAGTCTCTATGGAAAAGTCTATGCTTTATCTAGGCTTTAAAGAAACTTTGCTTCTATTCTGCTACACTAGAGAATTCTGGCTGCTTTATTTTCACTCCCCCTTCACTTTAACTGGACTAAACTTACTAATTATGCTGAGTAATCAGACCAGGCCTACTTGACAGATTGAAGGTCACAATAGTGCATAGAAGAGCTGCATTATCAATAACTTTTTTGATTCAAAAGAAATTTTCTTTGTGACAGTATATAAAATTTGAGAGAAAGATGAAACCAATGAAACAGATTAAAAAAACATTCATGGTTATTTTAAATTAAAATGAAATTCCTTATCAAAGGTAAGGAGAAAAAGATAAGAAAAAAAATCTAAAAGCCAAAGCAGGGGTGTCTAACCATATTTTTTTCTCTGCTGCACACTGGAAAAACAAGAGGTGTCTTGGGTCACGCATTTAAATACACAAACATTAAGCAAAGCTGATTAGCCCTCCCCTCCAAAAAAAGGTCCATGAATACTTTTTGCAATATATGACAGCACAAATAAGCAAAAAATGTCCTCAAAAAATCAGCATACAGCCCACTTGGGGGCCAGGTTGGATACTTCTGATAAGGATAAAACAAGGATATAAATAATTAACCAAGCAAAGCTGAAAACTCAATTTTGTAAATTAGAATTTAATATAATAAATTTGAAGCTCTTATTCAAATTTGGTTTGAGTATTGATCTGAACTCTTTATTTATTTATGAATTATAATTTCAATTATTCATCTGGATGAAAGTCCTGAATTTTTCTGCAGATTTACTGAGTGACTTCATCACCACAAATGAGAAAAATGATTCAATGCTTAGCACTAGCAGCTCATTCAGCCTTTAGACTTACTATAGAATAGTAGACTAACTAGATATTATCCTATTTTACATAGTAAATAGGATAGTTACTATGTAAACTATATAGACACTGAAATTTACAGACACTAAACTATTTAGACACTGAGCTAATATCCAACATACACAAGGAACTCTGATTCAGGGCTTTATAATCACTGAATAGTACAGCCAAACTTAAGAGCCCTTTAATGTTCTCTATCATCTACAATGACATATTAAAATATAATTTTAAATTTTATAATGGTTTTTAATTACTTTTAAACCAAGAAATATTTTGGATATAAAATCAAAATGTAACAAAGTAGATAGTGCTATACTTCATAGATTTTAGATAAGAAAAGATCCTGTACTTCATAGATTTTAGATAAGAAAAAGGACTAAATGCTTTGTATAGGCCAAGTTCGCACTCCCATTTCTCCTAAAGTTTACACTAAAACTCAAGCTCCCTAGATTTTGATATCTCCTTTGGCTACTTCTGAAAGTTTCATTTTTCAAAGTAGATCTTGTCGGTAAAGAATTAATAATTCTCTGTAACATTAATACCATCTGTGATGTTTAATATTCACATACTTTCTTATAGTGCAGCAAAAGGATTTCTAAAATCATCATTACAAAGAATAGATGAATTTTTACCTGGGTTTTAGATGGGTTTAACTTTTTATTTTAAAAACATTTTGAATATTAATATATTATATACATATATATTACGTGCAGATCATTCATAAAAAAGAAGGATCCCTTATTAGTTTGTTTTACTTTCCCCAAGGTCTAAGTCTTTTCAAAAGGAAAAATGTGGCACCTGCCTCATTAAACCCCTCTCCTAACCAACCACATTAGTTATATAAATAGAACCAAAGATAAAAACTCCTACAATGGTTAGAAGTCATTTTGATTTCTCCTCATAGACACTTTGTTCTTTAACATTTGGAGATCTCTTTATTGTACACATACATGCAACTTGGACTTCTGATTTTCTTTGCAAGAGTGCTCCCATTCTGTTTCGCACCACGCAGCGGTAAAAGCCAGCATCAAGTTTCTGTAAAGATGGAATAATATACCTGCCAAATACCAAAAAGAAGTGTTAGTGATTATATGTAGAATAGCACTGGCATGTCATCTAGTAGGTGCTCAAATAGTTTGTTTTTGGTAACCTATTACCTTTGCAATCCTCCCCTGACCAAGATACTAAATATACCTTCAATTTATTTCTGAGATTATTTCATTGACAACTGTTTCCCCAACTAGGCTATAAATATTACATGAAACTAGGGTCTATGTCCATTTTATTTGTCATTTTATCCCTGGTGTCTATCAAGTGCCACGTACATAGGAGCTATTACTCATGACTGGCTGAATGAATGAGAAATGATAAATAATTAAAAGTCACTGCATTTAAACTAGCCCTTTCAATAAAAAATTATTTATAATTCTTTCTATAGAATTTCAGAATTTCTAGAAATTACTTTTGGAATGGGCAAAAGTCTTAACACAATGTGTCACATAGCTCTGTATGAAAGATTAAACAGTACTTTCAGAGGATAGCAAAGATCACTGAGGCAAAGAAAGCAATGGCATCAGGACACAACCTTCTCTCCAGTCACCAGTGTGGACATATCTAGACATAATTTATATACCGTCTAGTCATACTTCTCCACATGTGGTCTGATATTAACTTTAACTTTGTTTAGGTGACATAAAGATCATTGCATTTGTATTTTCCATTTATGTGGTCATAGCAGTTATCTTTCAATTTATGATTTTATAAAATTTTAGTATATTTTCAAAGGAAAAGGAAAGTAAAATATATAGTTTCCATAAAATCTCTGCTTTATTTCTAAGCCTAAGGGATATTTTAAGTATGGATCCATAAGTATGTAAAGATATGACTACTTGAAATGAGTTTTACAGCTCCTGAACCCCATACCTTCTCAGCCATCTAAGATGGCACATGAATTAGTTTCTAGACCATGTTCACTAAAATCAAGAGTAAGGTTTGAACAAACCATAAACCTGATAAAGAGCTAGTCTCTAACATACACAAGGAACTCCTACAACTCAATAAAGACAGACAACCCAAATTTTAAAAGGGCGAAGAAACTGGGCACAGTGACTCATGCCTATAATTCCTGCAGTTTGGGAGGTCAAGGCAGGAGGATTTCTTGAGACCAGGAGTTCAAGACCAGTCTGGGCAAGACTGTAATACCCATTTCTACAAAAAATTTACAAAATATATCTAGGTATTGTGGTACACATCTGGAGGAAACTGAGCCAATAGGTTTAGGCTACAACGAGCTATGATTGTGCTATTGAATCCTGGGCAAAAAAACATTCTCCTATCTCAAAACAAAGGAGGAGGTGTTAATATTCCTAATCATCAGGGAAGTACAAACCCAAACCACAATTATATATCATCTCATACCTATTAAACATTGGCAAGGATATGGAGAAAAGACAACCATTGTACATAGTGGGAATATAAACTGGTGCAGCCACTACATAAAATACAATGGAGGCTCCTTAAAAAAATTACAAATAAAACTATCATATGATGCAACAATCTCACTTTATCCAAAGGAACTAAAAGCAATATATTAAAAAAATATCTGGGCTCAGCACCTGTGGCTCAACGGGCTAAGGCGCCAGCCGATACACCTGAGCTGGCAGGTTCAAATCCAGCCCCAGCCCGCCAAACAACAATGACGGCTGCAACCAAAAAATGGCCGGGAGTTGTGGTGGGGGCCTGTAGTCCCAGCTACTTGGGAGGCAGAGGCAGGAGACTCGCTTGAGCCCAGGAATTAGAGGTTGCTGTGAGCTGTGATGCCACAGCACTCTATCCAGGCTGACAGCTTGAGGCTCTGTCTCAATAAAAAAGAAAGGAAGGAAGGAAGGAAGGAAGGAAGAAAGGAAGGAAGGAAGGAAGGAAGGAAGGAAGGAAGGAAGGAAGGAATATCTGCACTCCTATGTTCACTGCAGCATTATTCACAATAGCCAAGATGTGGAAACAACTTCAGTGTCCATCATCGAATGGATAAAGAAAATGTAGTATATACATGTAATGGAATATTATTCAGCCTTAAAAAAGAAAAAAACCCCTACCATTTGTGACAAAAATGGATTACCATAGGGGATATTATGCTGTGTGAAATAAAGCAGACAGAAAAGGAAAAATACTACATGATACCACATAAAAGATGAATCCAAAATAGTCAAACTCATATAAGCAGAGTGTGACATGGTCGCTGCCAGGAGCTGTGGGAAAGAGGAAATGTGGTATAATCAAAGGGCATAAAGTTTTTATACTAGATGAATAAATCTTAGAGACCTACTCTATTGCATCGTGCCAATAGTTAATAATACTATATTGGATATTTAAAATTTATTGAGAAGGTAGATCATATGTATTATTATCACACAAAAATAATATAAGAGATAAAGAGGGCAGGAGGAATCTTCTGAAAAAGATGGACAGGTTTATGCCATATATTGTGGTAATGGTTTCACACGTGTGTACTTCACTCAAAACTCACCAAAAAAAAAAAAAAAAGCATAATAGACACGTACAGCTTTATATGTGTTAATTACATCTCATTTAAAAAATAAAAATAGAATGTATGCAACTGAATACATTTAAGATAGATCATATTCAGATGCAAGGAAAAAGTAAGACTTGAGGCAGGGATACTTTTTACATATCAGGAGGTATCTATCATAAGAGAGAAAAAGAACTAAAGTCCACTCAAACGGTAGCTTATTTTTTTGAACAAGAGAAAAGAAAATATAGTGATGCTATCTTTTACAAAAACAAAATCTTCTGGTTGTTATCAGTTATCTACAATTTAAAGACATTTCCTCTTACAAACTATGATCAGAGAAACTTTAAAAATCAGGTAATAGGCAAAGTATATCATGCTTCATTTGTTCATATCCTAAGCATACCTTGAATCACTTGTATTCAACTAATGGTTCAACTTTTTATTCAAGTATGTCCAATTAGTCAACTTCAAAAAGGAACTGATAGACATCATTTTTAACTGAAAAAAGCATTTGAACAATAGAGATGATTCAACATTAAAAAAATATTAATCCAAGTATGCTCTTATCTCTAATAATCCTATGGCACAATTAGTAAAATCTTTTATGAAAAGAAAAAAATATTGCTGAGTTTTAATCTAAATTTTTATAAGAATGGTTCACCTGAAACAAAATTAATTAGTAAATATAATCAGAATAAGATCAAATTGAACACAAATCAATCCTATGTTTTTAAATTACATATCAAGACTAGAAGGATGAAGTTTTCATTGTTATATACTATGATTACAATAGAGGGAAGTTTTGAGATTAGGTTAAAACAAGGTTAAAAAAGTTTTTAACAAGAACTAGTACAAGTCATCAGAAAACAAATTTGAAAAACTATAAAGAGTTTCATCACTGCAACCTAACTGTATTTATATAATTATTCCTCATTCTTTTTGCAATATCTAAAGAGATCTTAAATTCTTATGGATTTGAATAATAATCTTATGTAATAATGCACAAAAAAGCACTACTTTTGAACAGGGAGAAATAGACACAAAATTGAAAATTAAGCATATGCTGTTACATACCTTTCTCTTCAGTGTCTCGCCAGCGGAAAAATACATAAAATAGTTACATAGTCCTCCACCTACTGGGGAATTCCTATACAAATTATGTTCACCAACAGATGGAAATATTCATTGTAAGTCTACTGTTTACAAACATACATTTTAAGCAGACAAAATTTCTTGGCTCTTTATAAGAAAGTATGTTAAAATCTTAGCACCATATGCCATCAAAATATAGAAAATGCCTGTTCCTATTTCAAATCAAAACAGCAGGCAATGTTTGCATACACTACATCAAGGCTAAATTCTACTTGACTAACAGAATGTGTTCCAGGGCCAGTTCATTATCAGAAATGGCAGAGAAAATCAAACACAAAATCCCAACCAAAGCAAAGAAATGTTCATTTCTATTAATCAGAATACCTCAGTCATGAAGTAATACTCTGAATGGCCACTGGAACTATCCCAGAATTTCTGTAGGAAGGAGTATCAGGTCCATTTCAGCTCATGAACAATTGTTTGGAGAAGACATTTGACATTATTTGTCTTCTAAGAATCTGAATTTCCTCATATTTGAAGAATTCTCTATGCTATGAATCTTGATGGAGATAAATCTTACCTCAAATTAAAGGTCAAAAGACCACAGATGGATATTCTCAGAAACTTGCTTCCATAAGGCATAGTTATGGAACACAGAATGGCCAATTGGACACATATACTCTGGATTTCTAAATCTGGGGCTGTGATGCCCAGAAACAGGCTAAAGGAGAATTCATCTGACAACAGTAGTGGTCGGAACACACAGGAGCACTAGACTAAGGAAACAGTATGAGAGTCTAGTGCTAAATGAGGCAGTAGCCCCAGCACTGGTGTCCAGTGTTGAGTGATGCCAGCACCAGCACTTTATGCGCCTGTATTTAGCGGTGATTTCAGCTTGATCTGTGCCAATCTCCAGGATGCTTAGTGATTCCAATATCCGCACAATAGCTCACATAGGAGGAAGTTTGTTTCTGTTACTTAAGAATCCTTCAAAATTCTATACCGAAAAACATAGATAACATAATTTTGCCTAAAAAATATTCTAAAGTTTTTCTGTGATCATTCTACAAAAAAAAAAGTCACAGAAAGCCTAAATAATGCCTCATTAAATAATTTCTTAAAAGAAAATGGCTTCCTAGTAAGCCACTAAAAATTCACACGTGCTAAAGAGTCCAAAAAATGAGACAAATTAAACTGCTATAAGGAGTTTTCCTGAATGTGAAGCACTAATATTTTAGAAAATGCCTGACAAAATTCTATTTACGACGATTGTTCCTTCCAACAACAATTAGGTATTATCACTAAATACACATACTACAGTATATTTTAACCAATCATCAGAGGTTCTCAACCTTCCTAATGTTGCGTTGTATTTTCATTGTTAAAAAAAGGTAGGGAGGGGAGAGAGGAGGTTGGGGCGGAGGGAGGGTAATTGATGGGGCCACACCTACGGTGCATCTTAGAAGGGTACAGGCGAACCTTGCTAAATGCAGAATACAAATGTCTTCATATAATAATGGAGAAATTGCCAGGAAGGCTATGTTAATCAGTTTGATGAAAATAGTTAAGATTGTATA
>CAUYON010059358.1:0-26938 GCA_963573935.1 Arctocebus calabarensis | reverse complement strand
TAATCCACCTATTTTGAAGTATACAATCTACTGCTTATAGTATATTCACAGAGTTATACAACCATCACCATAATCAATTTCAGAACATTTCATCACAACCTCCCCCTGGGAGAAAAGAATCTGTAAGCATTACCAGCTACTTCTTTTCCCAGCCTTAAGAAACCAACAATCTTTCTGTCTTCATAGATTTGCCTGTTCTGGATGTTTCCTATAAATAGAACCATACAATATGTAATCTTTTGTGTCTGGTTTATTTTAGTTGGCATTATATTTTTGAGGTTCATTCATGTATAACATGTATTGGTACTTAATTACTTTTACTATTTGTAATCTTGATTTTACTTTAGTAATTACTATTACTTTATCAAAATTCCATTATATGACTATACCATATTTTGTTGATGGACATTTGGCTATGAATATAACTGATGTACAAGTTGTTGAGTGTTTGGTCATATTTTCATTTGTCTTACATATATACTTAGCTGTGGAATTGCTGCATCATAGGATAACAACGATGTCCAACTTCTTGAAGAACTTCCAGTCTGTTTTACAGTCTAGTTGCTTTATTGTACATTCTCATCAGTAGTGAACAAAGAGAGATTCACTCTTAGATTTAGATGTCCTCCACTTGTTAGCTATGAGATCCTTTGATAAGTGTACATAATTTACAAATGCCTCCATTCCTTGTCTATAAAACAGGGATAATGATGGCATCTACTTTACAGGGTTGTTATGAAAAATAAATGAAAAGATATATGCTAATATTCCTGGCACAAAGTAAGCCCTTGATGTATGTTAATTAGTTCTCCTCCTTCTATCTTTTGCATTTGGCTGGCAATTTTTATTCTATGGTAAAGTTAGATAGAAGTGAAATTGCTACTTCCTAGTAACACTAAGAGGGTCATACACATAGCTGGTGCAGAATAAATACTTTTCACAGATAACTGGAAAAAGTGATAGCACTTACATTGGTTTAACACCAAAATAAATGCTTCTCTTTCTACGTAGTATGGAACTATATTAATACCTATATAGGAAGATAAAGCATAGAAACAAGCTTGTTTGTTTGTTTGTTTGTTTGTACGTTTCAAATTTTCCTGAAAACATTTTTTTATTTTTCCCAATATTTTATTTAGAATAGTTCCAAATATGAAGAAAAAATAAAAGAATATTATCCTGTAGTCCCAGCTACTCTGGAGGCTGAGGCAAGAGAATTGCCTAAGCCCAGGAGTTGGAGGTTGCTGTGAGCATTGTGACACCATGGCACTCTACTGAGGGCGATAAAGTGAGACTCTGTCTCTATTAAAAAAAAAAAATTAAAATGATCATCCATATGCACAACTTCTAAGATTCAACAGTTGTTGAAGTTTTGCATATTTACGTTATCTATTTGTGTCTTTTGCTCAGTTATTTCAGAGTAAGCTGTAGACATCTACACACCCTACCAGTAAATACTCTAATCTGCCTCTGCTAAAAATAGTTATCTTTCTCTAATACTACCAATTATCATTACCACACGTAAAAGATGAAGCGAATTTCTCAAATTTTCTACTGCAGCCAATATTCAAATTTTCTCAGTTCTCTGCAAAATACCTTTTACAGATAGTTTTTCCACCGAAGAAGATCCGATCTAAGAAGTCAGTTTTGCTTTTAATTTTTCTGAGCACTTGTGACTATTAAAATTTCTAACATCAGCAGAAAAAAGTATTTCTGTTGGTATTTTCAAAATTTAGCTTTTTTCTTTTTTTTTGAGACAGAGTCTCACTTGGTCATCCTTGGTAGAGTGCTGTCATGTCTTAGCTCACAGCAACCTCAAACTCTTGGGTTCAAGAGATCCTCTTGCCTCAGCCTCCCAAGTCACTGGGACTATAGCGGCCCACTACCACCACACTGAACTATTTTTTAGAGACAGGGTCACGCTCCAGCTCAGGCTGGTCTCGAAACTGTGAGCTCAGGCAATCTACCTGCCTCAGCCTCCCAAGTGCTGGGATTACAGGTGTGAGCCACCACACCCAGCCCCTCAAAATTCAGCATAACTAAAATACCTCTGTCCTCTGTTTGTCTCAGTTCTAAGTAAGCCTAAGATAAAGAGTAGTGCAAAATTGTGTGTTGCTTTTCATGCATGGTGATACTCAACTAAATAGAATAGATATTGATTGTCATAGATATTTGGTTAATTGCCTCACTATTATTATTCTACTTTTCCTCTTTCTAATATCACCTTGAACCATGTAGTCTATTGGCCATTGACCAGGGATGGATCACCCAGTTTATTTTGTCTCCCTTAGTGATTAGTCCAGGGAAGGACATGTGACCCATGTTAGGTTGATCAAGGTGAGACGAAACACCAAAACTTTGTTTTTCTTTTTCCTTTTGTTTGTTTGTTTTTTTCCCTAGTACATAACAGGTGTGATAAACACCAAAACTTTGATTTAACTGTTGTAAGAGCAGTGGTTTTCTTTCCTGCGAGACATAAAAAAGGAAGCCTATAATCCCAGGGCCTATTGTCTGCTATCTTGGATACCAAAGGAAAAAGCCAACTTAAAGATTTAGCTAACATAAGAAAGAGAACATGAGACATAAAGAGAAACCAGGATCTGGTCACAGTTTATGAGCCCTGATCTAAGCCTCATTTGGAGCCAGCATGCCCCCCCCACACTATTTATTTATATTACCCAACCAATTTTTTTTTAACTTCAGCCAGTTTGTGTTGTGTTTTCTATTACTTCCAGTTAAGAGTCCCAAGGTATTCACTCACTCCTGAGTGTAATAGGCTGCATAAAGATAAGGAAGTGTAGTATTTAGATGATACTATAGTAATAGTCAGTATTAATAATAATAATAATAAAGTTGAGTGCATAAAAACATAATTTTGCAGCTTGATATAGTATTATAAAATATAAACATTTAACCACTATCCAGAAATTGAAGCTTGCCAACACCCTGGCAGACCTCCACGTGTCCTTCTCATTCCCAACTGCCTGGCCAACCCCAAAGTAATCATTTTCCTGTAGTAACTTCCTTTTCTTCCTTTGGCCACCTAAAAATCCCCCCAAAATATAGTTTCTTTCTGCCTGTTCTTGAATGTTATATAAATACCAAACATTGGGTATTCTTTTTTTTTTTTTTTTTTTTTGAGGCAGAACCTCAAGCTGTCACCCTGGATAGAGTGCTATAGCATCACAACTCACAGCAACCTCGAATTCCTGGGTTCAAGCGAGTCTCCTGCCTCCACCTCCCAAGTAGCTGGGACTACAGGCGCCCACCACAACACCAGGCCATTTTTTGGTTGCAGCCGTCATTGTTGTTTGGTAGGCCCAGGCTGGATTTGAACCCGCCAGCTCTGGTGTACATGGTTGGTGCCTCAGCCCACTGAGTCAGAGGCACCGAGTCAACAATGGGTATTCTTTCATGAAATTCAGTTATCTTGTATGAAGCTAAGTTCATTTGTTTTCATTGCAGTGTAGAATTCTATCATATGAATATAACATTATTTAATGATTTTACTATATATGACTTTTGGGTTTATGAACACCAAAATTCCAGTTTGAAACTATAAGTATTATAAATCATGCCACTATCTCATGTCTTTCTGATGGCCATGGGCACACATTTCTCTTGAGGAAATGTCTTCCACTTTCGTAGGTAATCCAAACTGTTTTTCTAAGTTATTTGCAACAGTTTACATCCCCAACAGCAAACTGTGAGAATTCTTGTTGCTCTTTATCCTAGCCCATTAATAACCTTATTGGTCCTTTTAATTTGAACCATTCTATTGGAATTTTAAACTTGAATTTCTCTGATTGCTAAAGAGGTTGAATACTTTTTCATATGTTTAGTGGCATTTTTAGGTTGGCTTTTTAATGAATTGTTCAAATCTTCTACCCAGTTTTCTCCGGGGTCGTTTGTCTTTTCCCTTTTGATTTGTTTTATAATTCTTTGTACATTCTGAATGCAAGCCCCTGGTATTTACATGCACTGCAAAATGTTCTGTTATGTGGTTTCCCTTTTAATTCTCAAATTAGTGTCTTTTTTTTCAATTCTAGATGTTTATAAATATTTTTAAAAATCATACGAGAGGGCAAAATATAAGTTTGCTTCTTTTATAAAAATTGTCTTCTGTTTCCAAAACAGATAAGATGGGAGGATACCAAAAATTATTTAGGTATTAAAACTTAATTCTAGGGAAACCCAGTGCTCCAGAAATGACCCCTACCTTTGACAAGCCCCTCCCACCACCGAACTCTTGAGTCAGGTTTACCAATTCGTGGGACTTTTGAAGCACTGTCCTAAAGTAAGAGTCACCAGACCACAGCCTGTGAACCAAATCTACCCCAGCATCTGTTGGGTATGTGCTATCCATGAGGTTGCAGGTAGCGAGAGAACACTGACAACTGAGGACAGCATGTACATGAAAGCGCTTGGTGGCAAGTAACAGAAAACACATCCAGACTGGTGTAAACAATAAAGGAAAGTGCATTGGCTCACAAAAAAAACAAAAACAAAAACAAAAAACAAAAAAAACCTTGATTCTAATTTAAAAATTAGAATTTCTTGGGAAAACTTCCCTACCTGCTTAACAGTACACTTTTTGAAATTATTTCAAAATATTATAATTAATAATAGTATTATAACATTAATATTATAGCATATTAAACAAATGTTTTTGTTACATGGATTTCTTTTGTACTGCTTGAGTCAGGGCTCTAAGTGTGCCCATCACCCAGATAGTGTTCCTTGTACCTGTTAGGTAGGTTTCACCCATTCCCTTCTGCTTGATTTCCACTGAGTTTTACTTCCCTCTGCACACATGAGTGCTGGTGGCGTAGTTCCAGTTTAATAGTAAGCACATGTGGTGTTTGTGTTCTCATTCTTAGGATACTTCACTTAGGAGAATGGTCTTCAGTTCCATCAAAATTGTTGCAAAAGGTATTAATTCATTGGGGCTTTTTTATGGTTGAGTAGTACTCCTTAGTATACATATACCACATTTTGTTAATCCACTCATGAATTGATAGCCACTTGGGTTGAAACCTCACCTTTGCCATTGTGAATTGAGGTGCCATAAACATTTGAGTGCAGGTATCTTTTTGATAAAATGACTTCTTTTTCTTCAGGTAAATACCTAGTAGGGGATGCCTGGATTGAATGGTAGGTCTACTTTTATTTCTTTGAAGAATCTCCATACTGTTTTCTGTAAAGGTTGTACTAATTTGTAATCCCACCAACAAGTATAAGAGTTCCTTTCTCTGCACCCATGCCAGCATGTATTGTTTTTGGACTTTTTAATGAAAGCCATTCTAAAAGGGGTAAGGTGATATCTCATTGTGGTTTTAATTTGCATTTTCCTGATGATTAGTGACATTGAGCATTTCTTCATAGGTTTATTGGCCACTTGTCTTTCTTCTTTTGAAACACTACTAGTCCTGTCTCTTGTCCACTTTTTTTTTTTTTGAGACAGAGCCTCAAGCTGTCACCCTGGATAGAGTGCTGTGGCATCACAGCTCACAAGCAACCTCCAATTCCTGGGCTCAAGGGAGTCTCTTGCCTCTGCCTCCCAAGTAGCTGGGACTACAGGCGCCCACCACAACGCCCGGCCATTTTTTTTTTGGTTGCAGCCATCATTGTTGTTTGGCCGGCCCAGGCTGGATTCGAACCCGCCAGCTCAGGTGAATGTGGTTGGCACCTTAGCCCGTTTAGCCACAGGCACCGAGCCATCTTGTCCACTTTTTAATGGGGTTTTTTGATTTTTTTTTTTTCTTGCTGATTCACTTGAGTTCTTTGCAGATTCTGGTCATCAGCCCTTTCTCTGATGTATACCTTGAGAATATTTTCTTCCATTCTGCAGGTCGTCTAATTGCTCCATTGATTATTTCCTTGGCTATTAAAAAGTTTTTTAATCCAATCAAGTCCCATTTATTTATTTTTGTTATTGCTATAATTGCCACTGGGGTCCTAGTCATAAATTCTTTGCCTAAGCTGATAGCTAGAAGAGTTTTTCCAACATTTTCTTCTAGACTGTTTATTATTTCATGCCTTATATTTAAGCTTTTCATCCATCTTAAATCAATTTTAGTGAGTGGTGAGAGATATGGATCCTGTTTCATTGTTCTTCATTTGGCTAGACTATAAGGTCATAGTAACCAAATCAGCATGGTATTGGCACAAAAATAAACACATAGACCAATGGAACAGAATGGAGAATCCAGACATAAAACCATCCATGTAAAGACGATTGATTTTTTGACAAAGCAGACAATATACACTGGGAAAAAGAATCCTTATTTAATAAATAGTGCTGGGGAAATTGAATTGTCAAATTGGTATCTTTTTATGAACATAAATACTTTATTTAAATGTAATACTTTTTATGGGTATAATGCATATTTCAGACCTGTTTTTCCCTTGATCCACAGTCATTTCTGTCAAAAACTGCATGTACCTATCTGAGTAGATTTGTTTTTGAACTTTCTATTTCATCCCACTGGTTTGTTTGTCTATCCTTGTGCTAACCCAAACTGTTTCACTTACTCAGGCTAAGTACGAATATGTAATACAGCATGTCTTTCCACTTGATATTTTGTTTTGTTTTGTTTTCAAAAGGATCTTGGCTCTTGGCATTTCCGTATCAATTTTGGAATCAGCTTGTCAAGTTTCTCAAGATCCTGCTGAGAGTTTTAGTTTTCCACATAAAGGTCTTACACATGTTCTAATATTAATTCCCAGAGACTTGATTTTTAAAATCCTCTTGCTAGTGGTAGTTTAAATTTTATTTTATGTTAAGGTTTGAGTATGTAACAATAGATTCCCCTGAGTCCCAGACCCCAAGAATTTCCATTGTCTTGGAGTGGAGTCAGATACATAAATGGTATGGGTTGGTTATAATAGACATACAAAGCAGTGGGGGTTGGTTATGATAGAGGTGAGCAAAGGTTATCATGAAAATACAAATGCTGTGATGTGGGTGAGATTAGCCCATTTTATAGAATCATAAGGTTATGGGAAGGGAAAGATATTCTGAGTATTGAAAAACATATTAGAACCGGCTAAGTGAGTAAAGAATAAGGCTAGGAGGTGCCAGCATCCCTATGAGGCAAGTTTCCCTGTGGGCAGAATTTACAAAGGGAATAGGGGCAAACTACAGTAAAACCTCCATAGTTGACTTCCTTAAGTTGACATAGTTTTAATTGACCAGACATGGACCACATGTACATATCAGCACCACAGTCCTAATTCCTTATGCTGACCACCTGCATATGTTGACCAGTTTGTTACAGTCCCTTAGATTGCAGTTTACAGAGGTTCTACTGTAGTTCTAAGACTCTTGGACTATCTAGCCTGGGGGAGTTCAGAGGATGGTACAAAAGTGTGAGCAGAGAGAAGACTTGGGAAGTGGTTTGCTGGGAGAGCTGCTGCTGGCAGTACTGCTGAGCGACGGAGGAGCCGTGGTGTTACTAACTCCTTTCTCTCAGGGCAGTAATGGTGAGATCATCCATGAGACCATTCATAGAGGCTGAAATGTGTTCCCTGCTTGTAGCTGGTACCTGGTGCCTACTGGAGAGAATGAAAGCAAAAAGCTTGTGACTTCAGAATACAGGGGCTGCCTTGGGATACATGAGCACTGCTAGAGTTAGTCAGAGCAAGAGGTTCTTGGTGTTTCCCATGTAGCATGAATGTACCACAGAGGGAAGAGGGGAAGAAGACTGGCCTCAGTTGTGTGGGGTCTTATGTCATAGGATTAAACAAAAGGACAGGGGGACCCAGTAGAATGAAGCTGGAGATAAAATCTGATTCCTAGGGTCATATGTGATCACCTGGGACATGGGTGCATCAATCCAGGTCATAGATACTAGAATTTTTTTTTTTTTTTTAGACAGAGCCTCAAGCTGTCACCCTGGATAGAGTGCTTTGGCATCACAGCTCACAGCAACCTCCAATTCCTGAGCTCAAGGGAGTCTCTTGCCTCTGCCTCCCAAGTAGCTGGGTTACAGGCGCCAACCACAACGCCCGGCCATTTTTTGGTTGCAACCGTCATTGTTGTTTGGTGGGCCCGGGCTGGATTCAAACCTGCCAGCTCATGTGTACATGGCTGGCACCTTAGCCCGTTGAGCCATAGGCGCTGAGCCCATAGATACTAGAATTAAGAATCTTCAAACAACCCATGAAGAGCCACTGGCTTCCTTCCATAGTTAATGTTATAAAAAGCCAAATGGCTTCCACCAATTAAAATAGCAGCAGCAGCAGGGTGTTGATTGTTCAGATTCTATGAAATAACTACTACTATGTGTTATATGTTCCATAATGTGGAAGCAACCCATGCGTCCTGCAAACCAATGCCACTTCTAAATGACTGATGGAGTCGTTTCATGTAGCAATAAGAGAATCAGTGATATTGTGTCCTCTCTTTTGACCAGTTATGTCACTTGCTGCTGCATATCCATATATCCTTTTCAATAAACTGCTATTTTACAAAAAGACATGCACCCAGGAGAGAAAGGATCAAGTTTAGCCTCTTACTAATAAGGAAAATTTGAAGGCCATCAGCAACCCACCCTGCCTCAAGCGGCCTCCACCCAGTGGGTCTGATGTAGCTGGGGTGCCTGGAGAGGATGCGAGTGGGGAGAGAGAGGTCAACCACAGGCCTTCATAGATGGCAGGACTCTCATGTTTCGAATGGAGATCGAGACATTTAATTAATATCTGGACGATACACATTCCAATTACCAATTGAAGACTACATGACTATCTCCAATATAAAAATTAGGGAACTGAAGTATAGAGAGATCATGTAACTTGCCTGGAGTCACACAGCTAATCAGCAGCAGAACTCAGATTCAACCCAGACCTATGGGTTCCTTGTGAGTGTCCTCCACCACACTGCATCTGCTTCCTCTCACACCAACAATGCCAGAGCAGGTGAAGAATTTCCTCACAGAGCCACGTCTCTAAGGCTAGAACTTAAACCCCATTGGTCTTCTTGGTAATTAATAAATTGTTATTACTTTACTTGACATACACCCTATTGTTATATAAATAGGACACTTCCCATGAGCACTCTTTGATGTCTACACATTGTGCCAGGCAAGAAAGTTTGCTTTGGGTCATAGACTTCAGAGTACATTGTGGCAAATTGCCTTTGCTAAGTAGGAAATGAGATGGTGGCTAAGAGGGTGAGACTAGAGTTACTCTAACTGGGTTCAAAGCCTGGTTCTTCCTTTCCCAGTTATGTGACCTTGGCCAAGGTACTCAACTTTTCCCTGTCTAATTTCCCATTTAGTAGCACCTACCTCATAGGCTTTTGTGATTAGATGTGTCAGTATACATATTAACTGCTTAGAACAATGCACCTGGCACAAAAAAGTGTTGCTATGGTCTGAATGTTTGTGTCCCCTCAAAATTAATATGTTGAAACTAAATACAACACAATAGTGTTAAGAATTAGGACCTCTGGGAGGTGAGGGCCTCTATTCTCACAAGTAGGATTAGTGCCCTTAAAAAAAGAGGCTTGAAGGAGCTTGTTCACCCCTTCTACTTGTGAAGACACATAGAAGGAGCCATCTATGACAGTAGGACTTCACCAGACACCAAAACTACTGGCTCATGTATTTTGAACTTCCCAGCTTCCAGAATTATAGATAAATTTCTGTTGTTTACGCATTATCCAGTTTAAGGCATTTTGTTACAGCAGCCCAAATGCACTAAGGGAAGCATTTACTATCATGACTGTTGTTCTTAATTTGGCTTATCATGCTTTGGTCTTCACTATTTGGAGATACTAAAGATACATAATACATGTATCAGTCAATATTTATTGAACACATATTCATAGTATGTGTTACCTGCTAGGTACCACATAAGAGAATTAGAATACATAATTCCTGCTAAGTGTGATATAAATGAAACAAAATATAATTTCTGCCTTCAGTCCCCTGTGGCCCAGTTGTAGATGCTGCCTTATTTTAGAGTTGCATTGTACAGATTTTATCCTTGAATAGACTATAAATTTTTGCTAATGTGAGCCACTGTTGATACCTCTTTTAATCCCTCACACCTTCTCTCTTCCAGTTTAGGATATTGTATATAATATGTCTCCAGTAAATTTGTCATCAACATCAACTTCCAAATGATGCCTCATTTTCAGGCATCTTTCTCTGTGACACTTTTCTTCATAGTGCTTGTACTCAAATTTCTTCTCAGCATCAAGTTTCCAATCTACAACCGTATTATGTCCTTGCATCTTTCTTTACCCAACATAGGTTCTATAGTCTATTGTTTAAAAGGGGCAATTACAAGCATTTTAACTCTTTCCCCTCTATCTGCTCTACACCTGCACCTAAGCAGCTGATATTGCTGAATAAATCACACAACTAACCATAGATCTCAAATCTGAGCCCTCAGCACTTTCTACAAACATACTACATTTTCCCAATAAGTTTGTTTCCACTCCCAGAGTGGCATACTCTACTTTCTTCTCAAACCGTTCACACCACCCATCCTCTATCTCCTCCACTACTTTCAGCTGAGTAGCTGAGAAAACAGAAGCACTCCATCAAATCCCTTGTCTATTCATCATAAAGTGACAAGACTTTGTAGCGATATTCTAGACCTTATTTCTTGTACAGTGGGAGAGTAGCTCCAGCTCCAACCAAAGACCAAATATGCCTCAAGAGAGGTAAATCTTGTTTTTCCATGCATTTAAAGCCTGCAATAATTCCCTCTTTCCTCATACTATCAACTTCTCATTCTACTGGATAATTTTCACAGGTAAGCTTAGATTAGCAACCTTTAAAAATATCCTTCCCTTTGGCTCGGTGCCTGTGGCTCAATGGGCTAAGGCACCAGCCACGTACACCTGAGCTCACGGGTTTGAATCCAGCCTGGCCTGCCAAACAACAATGGTGGCTGCAACCAAAAAATGGCCGGGTGTTGTGGCGGGCGCCTGTAGTCCCAGCTACTTGGGAGGCAGAGGCAGGAGACTCGCTTGAGCCCAGGAATTGGAGGTTGCTGTGAGCTGTGATGACACAGCACTCTACCCAGGGTGACAGCTTGAGGCTCTGTCTCAAAAAAAAAAAGTATCCTTCCCTTTGTCCTAGCCAATATAATCAGGCAAGAGAATGATATCAAGCATATCCAAATAGGGAGAGAGGAGGTCAAACTACCACTCTTTGCTGATGATATGATATTATACCCAGAAAATCCCAAGGACTCAACCACAAGACTCCTGGAAGTGGTCAAGAAATACAGTGACATCTCAGGATATGCACAGTAGCCTTCATGCATATGTGATGTGATTTAATCAGTAGCCTTTGTGCATCACATATGCAAATAATAGTCAAGCTGATAATCAAATCAAGGATATAATATCCTTCACAGTAGCATCAAAGAAAATAAAATACCATAGAATATACTTAACAAAGAATGTGATGGAGCTCTACTGAGAAAATTATGAAACCCAGCAAAATAAATAGAAGACATGAACAAATGAAAGAATATACGATGCTCATGTCTGGGAAGAATCAACATTATTAAAATATCCTTACTACCCAAAGCAATCTATGGATTTAATGCAATCCCCATTAAAATGCCAACATCATACTTTGAAGATCTTGAAAAGATTGCCCTACATTTCATGTGGAACCAGGAAACAGACCGAATAGCCATCACAATTCAATGAAATAAGAACAAACCTGGAGGCATCACTTTATCAGACAAGTCTATAGCAATCAAAACAGTGTGGTATTAGCATAAAAACAGAGACACAGATCTGTGGGACAGAACATAGAAACTAGGGATGCAACCAGCCTCATATTGCCATCTACACTGGGGAAAAGAATCTTCATTTAATAATAAATGGTTCTGAGAGAACTGGTTAGCCATATGAAAAAGACTGAAACTGGACCCACACCTCTCACCACATACAAAATTTACCTTACAATGGATAAATGATTTAAATCTAAGGCATAAAACTATAAATACTCAAGAAGAAAGTATGGGAAAAACTCTGAATCTTACTAGCCTAAGAAAAGAATTTATGAAGACCCCATGGGCAATCATAGCAACAACAAAAATAAATGGGACCTGATCAGGTTAAAAAGTTTCTACACAGATAAGGAGACCATCAACAAAGCAAAGAGAAGAAATGTGGATGCTACAAATCTGACAAAGGGCTAATAACTAGAATCTACAAAGAACTCAAGCAAATCGACAAGAAAAAGTCAAGCAACCCAACTGAAAACTGGGCAAGAGACAGGAACAGAATCTTTTCTCATGAGGACAGATGAATGGACAACAAACGTATGAAAAAATGCTTATCATCTCTAATTATCAGAGAAATTCAAATTAAAACCACTTTGAGATACCACCTAACCCCAGTGAGAATCGCTCACATCATAATGTCCCAAAGCAAAAGATGCTGATATTGGTGTGGAGAGAAAGAAGTACTAATGCACTGTTGGTGGGACTGCAAATTAGTGCAGCCTTTGTAGAAAGAACAAAGGAAAAATGAAGATTCCTCAAAGAACTAAAAGTAGGCCTTCCGTTGATCCTGAAATCCTATTTCTATGTATCTACCCAAAAGAGAAATAGTTCCCTTTTCATAAAGACGTTTGCACTCAAATATTTATAGCAGCACAAATCACAATGACAAAGATGTGGAAACAACCCAAGTGCCTTTCAAACCTTAAATGGATTAATAAACTGTGGTACATGAATACTGTGAAATACTATTCAGCCATAAAAAGAGGAGGATTTTGTGTCTTTTGTAACAACCTGGATAGATTTAGAGAATACTCTCCTAAGTATCACAGGAATGGAAAAACAAGCATCATATGTATTAAATACTAAATTGAAACTAATAGATTAACAACCACATGCTCACATGAGAGAAAAACTCAATTAAATTCAAGAAAGGGGAGTTCAATAAGCTTCCACTCAACTGGTACACTGCATACATATATGACACACTTCCTGAGTGAGGTACACAACTATGACTTGGACTCTACCTTACAAATGCCAACCATGTAACCTAACTATGTGTGCCCTCCTATTAATCTGAGAATTTTGAAAATCCTTCCCTTGGCTTCATGCCCAACAAGCATAAAGTCACCCAACATCACTACAGAAATATTCTGGGAAGTTGCCTAAAGCTACTGTCTCAACTTCCTCACCCTCCATTTCCCTCTCAATCCATTCTGATCAAAATGCCACTCCATATATTCCCCTGGAACTGGGAATCTAGCAATATCACAAAAGACTTCCTCGTTGCCAATCCAGAGGTCCCTTGTCAGTGCTGATGTCACTCATCAGCCCTTCTCAACAACATTTCAAAGGTTGATCATCTCCTCCTTTTAAAAACACTTCCTTCTCTTGACTTCTGCATTAGATTTCTAGAGGTGCTATAACAAATCACCATAAATCAATTTTATAATCATAAAATAATAGAACTGTACTCCCTCACAGTTCTGGAAGTTGGAAGTTTAAAATCAAGGTGTCTACAGGGCCATGATCCCTCTGAAGGCTATAGGGAAAAATCCTTCTTGCCTCTTCCAGTTTTGGGTGGCTCTTGATCATCCTTGGTGTTCCTGGGCTTGTAGTGCACACTCCAACATCTGCCTCTGTCATCAAGTGGCCTTTTTGTAAGGACATTAGTCGTCTCATTGATGTTCCTCCCCCTACAATTAAGTATGACCTCAACTGAACTTAGCTGTATCAGCAAAGACCCTATTTCCAAATATGATCATGGTCTGAAATTCAAGATGGATGTGAATTTGGAAGGGGCACTATTCAACCTACTACATCTTCTGTGACTGTACGCATTCCTGGTTTTTTTGCCACTTCACAAGCTGGTCTTCCTTACTCTTATTTGGGGGTTATATTGCCCCAGCCCTAAATGTTGGAGTGATTCAAGGTTTGGCCCAGGGCCTTTTTGCCTTCTCTAAATGTGTTCTCTTCTGAGAAGATATCATCTGATTCCATTGATTTTAAAATCCTGGTGATATATCTCAAGTTATGTTCAACCGTACCCAAATTCCAGCTTCCTATTGATGATAATACTTAACGTTATTGGTCAATTCCTGTAGGCCAGACTCTGTATTAAGCTCTCTATCTGTATCAACTCATTTAACCCTCAAAATAAATTAATGAGGTAAACACTGTTTTTATCCCCAATGATGTATAGATGAGGAAACTGAGGCACAGAGGGGTTAAATAAATTTTTCAAGCCCATAGCTTGGAGGAGTCAGGATTTAAAACTGAAGAAGCTGACTCTAGAGTCTGCTCTTTACCCACCACCTATTCTGCCACTGCTTTGGGGTCCGGGGACATACTTGAGGTCTCCATCTAGATTTCTTATAAGCATCGCAGACATGAACCAAATAGAATGTTTGAGTCCTGCCTCCCTCCTCCACCCTAATCTTTTCTTCCCAGCTTGCACATTTCAATATATGGCCCCACTAATCCAGTTCTAGAAATCAACTTTGATTCTACTCTTTCCCCATCTAGCCCAGCCTTCATTCTCAGGCCCGTCAACAAGGCCTGTTGGCTTTACCTCAAGAATAGATGTCTGATCTGTTCACTTCTCTCCTGCCAAGTTATCATTATCTCATGTTAAGCAGTTACCTTGGACTTAGTCTTTCTGCTTTTACTTTTGCAGTCCACTCACAACTCAGCAGCCAGATAAGTTTTTTGAAATGTGCATCAGACCATGACACAGCCCAGACTCAAAGACTCCCAGGTGCCCTAAAGGGCACTTCAGAACATTCAGAACAAAATGCACACTCCTGTTCTTGTCCTGTAGGGCCCAGCCTGATCTGGATCTCAGCCCTCATCTCCCACAGCTCCCTTCCGTGTTCCCCCTGCTCCAGTTACAAGCCTCACTCTTGCTTTTCCGGAATACAGCCACCAATGCCTGCATCAGGTCCTTCACATTTATTCATCCTCCTATCGGAATTGCTCCATCCTCATATTTTCTCATTACTCAGGTCTCAGCTTAAACAGGTTCGGAAAGGCCTTTCCTAAATCACTGCCTAATGTTGTCCTCCAATCACTTTCCCTCATACTGCCCTATGACTGTGTTTTAATATTCTTTATAACTATTTGAAAATATCTTATTGGCTCGGCACCTGTGACTCAACGGGCTAAGGCGCCAACCATGTACACATGAGCTGGTGGGTTCGCATCCAGCCCGGGCTCGCCAAACAACAATGACGGCTGCAACCAAAAAATGGTTGGGTGTTGTGGCAGATGCTTGTAGTCCCAGCTACTTGGGAGGCGGAGGCAAGAGACTCGCTTGAGCCCAGGAATTGGAGGTTGCTGTGAGCTGTGATGTCACAGCACTCTATCCAGGGTGACAGCTTGAGGCTCTGTCTCAAAAAAAAAAAAAAGATTTACATGAAAATATCTCATTTATGTATTGGTTTATTTGGACAGAGGACTTCTCCATCTTGTTTACGTTTGTATCCCCAGTGACTAGAATGTCAAATACATAGTCTCTCTGATCAGTATTGATTGTTAATTTGAGGAATGAATGAAATTGAGTGAATAGACAAGTGAGGTCAATCATGAAAGGTTGTGTGTATTTTGAAAGAGGGGAAAATGTTTGTTATGATAGGTGGATAAAGATATTTTTTAGGCAAAGAAAATAAGACATTCAAAAAGATGATCCAGTTTTCAATAAGTAAGTAATAGAGGCTGGTAACTATATAAATTCAGCAGATATAGAAAGTTGGTGAATATAAGAATATAATTAGACTAAGTGGGGTGGTTCATTCCTATAATCCCAGCACTTAGGGAAGCAGAGCGGGAAAGTTTGAGACCAACACTCACTATGGGCAACATAGAGAGAAACTATCTCTATAAAAAAATGAGAAAAATTAGCTGGGCATTGTAGTATCACCTGTAGTCTCAGCTACTTGGGAGGCTGAGACAGGAGGATCACTTGAGCAGAGAGTTTGAGGTTGCAGTGAGCTATGATGCTTCTACTGCACTCCCACCTGGGTGACAGAGAGGACTCTGTTTCTAAAAAAAAGGAAAAAGGTGGCACCAGGACTCTTGTTGAAATGGGTCTATCCATGGAGGAACTGGGGGTCACAGCTCAATCAGGAAGACTAAAGGGAGGGAGACTAAAGACCCATCAGTCCTTCCATTGCAAGTAGGACCACACTACCTTCAATTTCTTAACCTCCACCAGCACTGTGTTGTTTTGCTGCTGCTCATTTCCATCCACTGTTGTTGCAGCTGGTGCTGCAGTGCTCCCAGATCACAGTAGGTATGCCCCCCAGAAGGAAAAACTCAAAAGAATGGATAACATCTTCCTGGACTCTTAATGCCAGGAGTCCTTGCCAGCCTTTTCCTGCCTTGTAGCAACAATGCCTTATGTTTGCCCAGAAAAAAAAAAAAAAAAAACTTAACTAAGGTGAGTTACATCAAAAATTGTAAGAGAGTTTGCAGACCTGATTTGTAGCTTGAGCTCCGTTCCTATCACTGAGACTAATTGCACTGTTATAAATAGACATGTATAAAACTATAAGGAGATATGTGGAATCCAACTGAATTCTATTGAAGTATCAATAAGAGCTGAGCCCTGCCTTCTAGAAAAGATAATAAGAATAGAAGAAGAAGCCTTCTAGATAATAAGAAGATAATCTAGAATAGAATAAAACCATTTAGAGAGTAAATGAACCTAATCTCAAAGTGAAACAACCTGGGAGAGGGTTTACAGACCCAAATTTGACTGAAATAAGAGAAGTGGATATGGGATCCTTTCTGGCAATCAAATCCCTGTAATAATGACCTAGGTGTGTTGGGGGAACACAAACTCCTGAGGCTCAAGAAAATCATGAGGCAATTTGTATCCTCAGTGCTTTCTTCTTAACGGTTTGGTATCATTGTCTGCTTCATCTGCCCATGTTAATTCCAGGAAGATCTGGAATTGAGAATAAAGTTAAAAGAGTAAATTATGGGCTCAGCACCCATAGCACAGTGGTTACAGTGCCAGCCACATACACTGAGGCTGGTAGGTTTGAACCCAGCCCAGGCCAGCTAAACAATGACAACTGCAACAACAACAACAAAAATAGCCAGGTGTTGTGGCAGGCACCTGTAGTCCTAGTTACTTGGGAGGCTGAGGCAAGAGAATCACTTAACCCCAAGAGTTTGAAGTTGCTGTGAGCTGTGATGCCATAGCACTCTACTGAGGATGACATAGTGAGACTCTGTCTCAAAAAAAAAAAAAAAAAGTAAATTATGATAAAAAATTCATTCAAACCTTATGTATTCGTATATCTTTTTAGAAAGTGTCTTGTGGCTGGGTGCGGTGGCTCACACCTGTAATCCTGGCATTCTGGATTTCGTCGAGGTGGCTGGACTGTTTGAACTCAGGAGTTTGAGACCAGCCTGAGCAAGAGTGAGACCCCATCTCTAAAAATAGCTGGGCATTGTGCTGGGCACTTATAGTCTCAGCTACTTGGGAACCTGAAGCAGGAAGATTAATTGGGCCCAAGAGTTTGAAGTTTCTGTGAGCTATGATGATACCAGGGCAATAAAGTGAGACTCTGTCTTAAAAATTAATAAATAAAAGTGTCTGGTTATCAGAGACTTGAGAAAGAAGGATTAGCCAGGGGCAGAACAAGGAGAACAGTTCGGGGGGAATCCTGGGGAAATCTTGGTGTGGCAGAGGAATTGAAGGTAGTCAGAAAGAGAACAACACAGAGGGAGCAAGAGAAGAAGCTGGCATCTGATAGTGCAAATCTTTAGAGGCCATGTCAGATCATGTATTACACAAACAAAAATATTATTTAGGTCTCCAAGTGTAATGGGAAATCCCTGAGAATTTGAAGCAGAGATCAGGGGTGTTGAGTATGTTTGTATATCCTGGGCACTATACAACTTCATGCTGCATCACTGGCATAGTCCTTTATGTGGTACAAACTTGCCTCCCTGCAGGTGACACATCAAATCAGAATTTTTTTAAAGAATCACTCCAAGTGGTACATGGAGAGGAATTGTAGGGGCAAGAATGGAAGTAGGGAGATCATTTAAGTCTCCCATCAAGTGGCCTAACATAGTGTTTGTAGTAATAGATTAAAGTGGACAGACTGATCTTTTCTGTTTTCATGATAGGCAGTAGAGGCCTAGGTGCATTTCAGAATTTGATGGTAGTCTGATTTGAATGGGGATTGGGGAAAGTTAATCATCCAGTTAGGTTGCATTGGCTCATGAAAGCCAACAGTGGCCACCTTCCCCCCAAGTCCTCATGCAGTCTCATCAAGTTAATAACTTGAGATCTGCCTCAGTGGGAGTATTTACACCATGGAAATTGGCAAGTGCTACAAACAGAGCTTCTTTTTCCAGAGAGCTGATTGTGAAACATTTACCAACACACCAGTGCTTCCAGCTCTTTTTGCTATTGAAGATTAGACTACTATTTAAAGAATCACTGTATAGGATATCCTATGACATGATGACACATTCATAAAGTTGTCATAATTAAAATGAAAAGAAAGGTTTGGTTATGAGAGACACTAGGAAGAAATTGTCTGTAAGACTTGGTGGTGGTTTGTAAATGGCAGTGATAGAAAGAGAGGAGCAGATTGTATTTTCTTCCCTGTAATAGGAATCAATTCAGACCACATCTCTTTGATGAAGTTTCCAGACAGAATATTTCTCAATTTGATTCCCTGTCATACATATTTTTAAATGTCCCTGCTTCCTCTGTCAGGGATTTCAATTGCCTTTTAAAAATTCTGTACTGTGGGAGCTCAGAGTTCTGAATTCTATCACTATTTACTGAAGTGTAGTTAAATGAATGAAATAACAATTGAATACCAGACTCTCAGTCACTGTCTTGACAAAACAAAAGCTCTGCAGAGATCTGTGGAACAACATTCAGTAAAACTCAAAAGCGTCCTTCACTTTGTGAATGCTGTAGAATCAAGGCAGCATGGGTGAACACTCACTCCAGGCCTTAAATAGACATGTGGAAAGTTCACATAAAGGTTTTTAATGGGCAGGGAAAGGAAATAGAAGGAGATATTAAGGCCATGCTTCAAATATTTTTCCCTGCAAAAAATAAGTGTTCTATAGAATGTAAAACTTATATCTCAACATAATATAAACATCTTTCTCAAATGTGTTGTGACAAGTTATTTCTCTGGATCCTGGAGATATGAAAATGAATAATATTTCCTGAGCTCTCAGTGAAATAAGAAAAAAAGAAAGAAAATGAATTAGATAACCTTGCTTTGCACAAAGTAAATGGTGGAGACAGAATCATGAATGAATTAGTCAGACAATGTGGTCATTGCAGAAATTCAGTATTTAGGAGATGCTATGGACATCCAAGAAGGTGAACAGAGGCAACTTCCTGGGGGAGGTGACATTTAAGCTGAATCTTACAAAGAAGGGATAAACCAGGCACAGTGTTTGTACAAAGTAGGAGGAATTCCAAGCAGAGAGAAGAGCATGATTAGAGACACAGAAATGAGAAATAGTAGAATGATTTGGCTTTAGCAGTTGAGAATAAGGAAAGGAGGCTAAAGACTTCCAAGTTTTCTCTGGCATACCAAGAAAGAAGGCAACAGGAGTAGACCATTTCATATGCATGCAAAAAAAGTGTACAGTCTGTTTAGTATTTGAAAACAATAATAAAACTGACTCAGTTGCCAACAGTTCCAAACAATGGTTAAATGCTCCTCTCCATCAGGTGCACCACTGCCTGTTTTTCCTGAAGGTCTGGAAAGTGATGTGCTCAGTCTCCTGAGTTGTGCAAATTCAGAGATACCACCTGCAGTGACACCTAAGTGAAAGAAGCCCCCCTTGCTTCCCTCTTTCTACATCCTAGACAGATGGAAAACAGCTCTACTGAGCAGCTACAATAACTGAGCAGTTTGTAATTATGCCCACCAATGGAGAAAAGGAATGTGGAAGGAAAAAAAAAAAAAAGGTTTGCAGAAGATACATAGAGTTTGGGACAAGTTGAGTTTTTATTGGCTTGTGGGAGAACAAGAAGAGATGTATAGCAACTGAGTGTTGATTTTGGACCAAAGCTGTAGATTTGGAAGTCATTAACATAGAAGTGGTGGTTAAATCTTTGAGAATGGAAGAGGTAACCTGGGAAAACTGAGAAAGACAGTGTGCTAAAGGTGGAATGCTGAAAAGCTGCATATTTCATGGGCAGATGACAGAACAAATGTCTAGGGGAGAGGGAAGTGAGTGAAGAAATGTTCCGAGACCTAAGAAGAATCTGGATAACATGAAAATGTGGCAAGATTTTCCAGGGCCAAGGGGAAGAGAGAATTGGAGCTCCTGCAAGAAAGTTAAATATCAGAGAAAGTGGTTAAATCCATGCTATGTGTGTTGGAAGGAAGTTGGGGGGAGGTAAGGGGGCAACGGAAATCCTGGAAAGATTTGGGAATCTCATCAGGAGGCTTCAGTGGATCTGTGGGCCCCTACCTAGTTACATATTGAACCCTAGAAGTGACAAAAACTCACAAAAGAGTTTACCCACAACCCAGTGTGTGAGGAGTAGAGAAGAGATGGCCCATTGGTTGAGGAGCCAGTGAGCGCTTCTCTTGCTTCAAGAACAGCAAGGTGGAGCAAAGAGATCAGACTGGAAAAGACAGGGACCTGGGGACACAGATGGGTTCATGCACATCTTAAGGCCACATGGGATGATGCTGGTCTTGAAAGACATCATTGTCCTAGACATGTTCCACATGGACCTCAACATTTTCTAAGCCTCTGTCTCCCTTACCTCCACTTAAATACTATCTCAAACAGAAAACTCAATAGCCTGAGTCTGTTTCTGCTGCTGGATGGAATAATAACAAAAAATGAAGTTCAAACATTAGAAAATAAAGCAGCATTTCTGGTGTATTTCAGTTTGTGAACTGGAATTCATATGTTTGTTGTAGAGAAAAAGTAATGTAAACTTTACAAACCCTAAACAAACTGAGACTTTTCTCTTTATGATATTGCATTCAGAGAATCACAATTCAAACAGCTAAAAATTTTTAAATGGAATTCTGAGCTTTAACTTGTATTTCTTGAAAATCTTTTTAAAGGACTTCACGTATAATCCCTAAGAATACTGTTCCTATACTCTTTTCTCTTCCCCAATTCTCTTGCACTCTGTATTGCTTGAAGTGTCTCATTCACAACTCTACCTCCCCAGACTTTCTCCCACAGTTTACACTGATAATTTGCTTTCCATTTTTTTTTTTTTGAGACAGAGTTTCATTTTGTCACCCTTGGTAGAGTGCCATGGCATCACAGCTCAGAGTAACCTCAAACTCTTGGGCTTAAGCAATTCTCTTGCCTCAGTCTCCCAAGTAGCTGGGACTATAGGTGCCTGCCACAATGCCTGGCTATTTTTGGAGATGGGGTCTCGCTGGTCTCGAACTCATGAGCTCAGGTAATCCACCCTCCTTGGCTTTCCAGAGTGCTAGGATTACAGACATGAGCCACCGCACCCAACTACCTTTTTTTTTTTTGAGACAAAGTCTCACTCTGTTGCTCTGGGTAGCGTGCCATGGCATCAGCCTAGTTCACAGCAACCTCAAACTCCTGGGTTCAAGTGATTTTCCTGCCTCAACCTCCCGAGTAGTTGGAACTCCAGGCACCTGCCACAATGCCTGGCTAATTTTTCTATTTTTAGTAGTGACAAGGGCTCACTCTCGCTCAGCTAGTCTCAAACTCCTGAGCTGAAGTGATCCTTCTGCCTCAGTCTCCCAGAGTGCCAGGATTACAGGTGTGGGCCTGGATATTTCACTTTCTAAATTCATGAATCTTTTTATCCTAGTTCTTTAATAGATCAATTTAACTTTCCTTTTCCCCTCTCCTTTCCCTGTTTTCCTACCTTTTCTTCCTTCTTCCCAAAGTATGGTGGAATTGTGAATCTAGTTAGGCAATCCTCATAAGAGAGTAAGGGAGAGTGAAAACAAGAAAGCTTTGCAGGTTAATTGTTTAATCACATCTCTTTAAAAAGTAAGAATGAGCAGAAAGAGAAAAATGTAAATTTATCTGAAATTCTGCCACTGTAAATATTTTGACGTACTTTCAGACTTTTCCCTGTGCAATTTAACACATAAAAATAAGTTGCAGAAAAATGGGCTTGTGACATATAGTTTTTTGTTGTCTCTTTTTAGCAACTTTAAGTATATTGTGAGTGTCTTTCTCTCTCAAAATAACATCATCATTTTGAAAAGCTACATGACTTTTATTTGCTTGTATATAACATCATTTACAAACCTTTCTCCCAGGAATGATATAACTAACAGTAGGGCAGTTAGGATGTTTTCCCTGTTGTAAGTAATATACACCAGTGGCTGGGTATAGTGACCAACACCTGTAATCCTAGCACTGTGAGAGGCCAAGGTAGAAGGATTTCTTGAGGCCAGGAGTTCAAGACAAGCCTGAGCAAAGTGAGATTCTGTCTCTTCTAAAAATAGAAAAATTAGCCAGGCATTGTGGCAGGCACCTGCAGTCCCACCTACACAGGAGGCTGAGACAGGAGGATCACTTAAGCAGAGCAGTTTGAGGTTGCTGTGAGCTAGGCTGATGCCATGGTTTGAAACAGAATGAGACTCGGTTTCAAAAAAAAAAAAACAACAAAATCAAATAAATATATATTACTGTTGTCAATATCCTTATATGAACTCCTTTGTTCACTTGTACAATTGTTTTCATAAGGTTAATTACTTGGTGTAAAAATAGTGATCAAAGAGCATATATATTAATTATACTGGTTTTCTAGGGCGGCTGAACAAAGTACCAATGGACTGAAAAAAAAACAAAAATTTATTGTCTCACCATTCTGGAGGCTAGAGTTCCTAGATCAAGTTGTCTGCAGGTATGGCTCCTTTTAAGGGCTCTGAGGAAGACAGTTCCCTGTCCCTCTTCTAGCTCTTGGTGGCCTGCTGGCAGTCTTGGGTTTCCTTGGCTTCTTCTGCATCACCCCAATCTCTAACTCCATCTTCACATGAGGTTCTCCCTGTATGCACACATTTATTTGTGTCCAAATTTCCCCTTTTCACCAGTCATACTGGATTAGGGCCATCATACTTCAGTATTACCTTGTCTTACCCTAACTCATTACATTTGTAATGAGTTATAAATAACATCCTGAGGCTCAGGATGCTCCTGTTCAACATGTGAATTAACCCATAATACATTATGTAGGACTTTCAATGTGTCGCCTAATGTTCATAGTAAGTAACAAGTAGTATTTAAAAGATGTGAGGTAGCGTTGCCAGGACTTGGTGTGACTGATTATAATTGGGGAAGGGATCAGAGGAAAGGCGTACCAGTGGCAATTTCTAAATACCGACCATGGGCAACTAAGTTAGTAGGAGAAGCTGGTAGGAGGGGGAGTTTGGTAGAGGATGAGTTAAGTTTTAGACATACTGGGTCTGAGGCACTACAGAACATGCAAGTGGAAATGTCCAATCAGTAGCTGTATCTGTAGGTCTGGAGTTTAGGAAAGACAGAAGTGTGTGAGTCATCACCACTTAAGTGGAAGCTAACAATCATGGGGGGGGGGTGAAATCACCGACTAAAATCATCCAATCATACAAGATAAGGCCAAGGAAAGAATCCTAGGAACTCCAATGCTCAAAGGATGATTGGAAGGTTAAAAAGCTCACAAATGTGACAGCATTAGATGTGGATTTCAGGAAGTCTGCAGTGGGAGCAATATTATGGAGTAGTTGGAGTTGGAAAGAAAGAGGAGACATGTCCCACTTACTGAAAAAAGAGAACATTACTAACAGCTCTGAAGAAAGAGAACATTACTAACAGTTCTAAAGCCCCCATGTGTCTGTTCCCAACTTCATGCATTGCATAATCTCTGCTCCGAATTCTTATTAGCCAATCGCTTGCTTCTCTTTATAGTTTAACCATGTATGTATCTCTTATATATTATTTAAGTTTTTCTATTTTTAAATGTTATATAAATTATGAGTTATTTACCTGAGAATAAATAACGAAAGTGAGGAGTTAAGTTTTAGACATACTGAGTTTGAGGCATTACAGAACGTGAAAGTGGAAATGTTCAAGGTTATTTATTTATTCTTATGTTATTTATTCTTCTATAGTTTGCTTTTTTACCCCAAATTATTTATTTTTATATGTGTGGCTGTAGATATTTCATTTCTACTGCCATGTGGTATTCTATTGTCAGTATATACACTACTTTATTTATCCCCTCTATTATTCATGGATATTTGTGACACTTTCAGTATGTTGTAGTTATGAATAATGTTCCTATAAACTAGTGCATGCATTTCCCCTGGTTTGTCTGTCTAAGAGTGTCTTTATAGAACATATACAACAGAGTAGATTGCTGGATTGCCTACTTGGAGATTTGCTTTACACAAGAGAAAAATAAACTCATATGAAAATGGATCTCTACCTCACAGCATAATCAAAATTCACTTTCCTATGGATCAAACACTTAAGTATGATAAGTAAAACTTATAGAAGAAAATATAGGACATCTTTATGACCTTTGGTTAGGGAGGAATTTCCTATATAGGATACAAAAAGAGCAATCCATTTAAAAAAAGGCAATATATTAACTATCATTAGAATTAAGAATTGTTCAACAAAATACATGATACAAATAAAAAAAAACATAACTGGGAGAAAATGGTCACAAAATATATAATGCAAACAATATTAATATTTAGAATTATATGTAATCATTGCCAATCAATAAAGAAAAAGACAAATAAATGATTTGATAGAAAATGGGCAAAAGGACTTTTCACAGAAGACGAAATCCAAATGTGCACAGACATAGGAAAAGATACTCAATCTCATCAGTAATCAGGGAAAGACAAATTAAAACCATAATGAGAAATCATTTGAACTCATCAGATTGGTATAAATATAAAAAGAAAACAATAAATAGCAAGTTTTGACAAGAATATAGAGCAATGTAAATTCAGATTGCTGATGGAGATGTAATTTGCTACAAGAACTTAAGAAAGCCATTTACCTTAGAAAGCCAAGAACTTTAGAAAGCATCACCCAGTAAAGTCAAATAAACATGTATGTGTATCATAAATATACTAAGCAATTCTACTAAGTTTAAACTAAACAAACAAAAAAACTTTGCACATGTAAGGTGAGACACATAAGAAATTCCATTATACAATAGCCCAAATGATTTCCAGTAGGAAGAAACATTGACACAACTGAGATTTCTATTCACATTAAAGTAGATTAGAAAATTGTGATCTGTCTGTGTCATGGAATTTTGTACCACAGTGAAAATGAGTATACTGAACTGGGCACGGTGAGACTGGGAAGAGAGGACTTCAGGCATCTCTGGCAGGCGGAATCTGCCCAGAAACTTCCCTTTGGGGACACAGGGAGATAGCGTGAGACTTCTGCACACCCTGAGGAAGACAAAAGCGGCAGAGATTGGGCAAGTGGTTGCGTGTGTTTGATCGATCTAATCCTGTCGGCAGCTGTGGATGGGGCAACAGTGGGACTGCAGGCTGGAAAGGCCTTACCTGTGAGCTGTTTGGGTTTCTTTTGGACTTGGCACTCAGTTGAACTGCCTTGGGAGAACTTGGGCAAGAGTGCAGGGGTCTTTGAGTGTTGTCTGGGGCCCCAGACTGGGCCACTGAGCCAGGCGGAGCTACCAGTGTTTGGTTGTGGGCTGTGTGGAGCCATTGTGGGAGAACTGCCCTGGCAAGCTCCACCCTCAGGGTCCCAGAACAAACATCGGGTGGGAGCAAGTATCTAGTGACTGAGCAGCCTAAAGGCGGGGACTGAGACATCTTGCAGCCTTAACCCTCAAGGGAATAGGGTAAGACCAGTTTTAGCACACTGGGTAAGTGGATAGCCACTTAAGGAGTGATCCCAGCCACATGCGCTTTCCTGGGAAAGCCTCTGCTTAGCCCAAGTTAGCAATTTAAAGTGTCTTCTAAGCAGGATGAGGAGGATTTAAGCTCTCCAGCCTGCAGGGTTTCAGAAATCATTAGAGGCACAGGGTCACTCCCTTAAAAGATCCAGTAAAAACAGAGTGATTCTGCCAGGGTCTGATCTGGGAGAGACACCTCCCCAACTCTGAGGACGGTCATAGACAACAGTGAAAAATAATCATGCAGTGGAATCAACAGAAAAACTCTGGCAATATGAATAACCAGAGTAGATCAACTTCCCCAAGGAATGGTAAGGTAGATACTGCACAAGATCCCTTGCATAAGCAAGTGGCTGAGATGTCAGAAGTTGAATTCAGACTCTGGATAGCAAATAAGATCAGCACAGTGGAGGAAAAGATGGAATTAGAATTTCAAGCAGTAATCCAAAAGATGTCTCAAACACTGAACGAATTCAAAGACAAAATGACTAAAGATTTTGACACATTGAGACAAGAAGTTGCAGCCCTCAAAGATCTGAAAAATACAGTAGAATCCTTCAGTAACAGAATGGAGCAAGCAGAAGAAAGGATTTCTGACATGGAAGATAAAGGTTTGGAACACTCCTAAACTTCCAAAGAGGTAGAGAAATGGAAGGCAAAAATGGATCATTCTCTCAGACAGCTCTGGGACAACTCGAAGAAAACCAATATTCGCCTTATAGGGATACCTGCAAACGAAGAAGTGGCGTCACAAGGCACAGAGTCTCTTCTTTATGAGATTATGAAAGAGAACTTTCCAGACATGCCAAGAGATTCTGAAATTCAGATAGACAGTTTCAGAACCCCAGCATGACCCAACCCAAATAAGACATCCTGCAGGCACATCATAATTAAGCTCATGAAAGTTAATATGAAGGAGAAAATTCTGAAAGCAGCCAGATGTAAGAAATCCATTACCTACAAGGGGAAGAATATTAGATTAACTGCAGATCTCTCTGATCAAACCTTTCAAGCTAGAAGAGAATGGTCATCGACTTTCAATCTCCTAAAACAAAAGAACTTTCAACC
>CAUYON010059356.1:0-17157 GCA_963573935.1 Arctocebus calabarensis | reverse complement strand
TTCTGCCCCATGTTTGTTTTTCAGTTTTTAGCTATATGAGCAGGAGAGTGAAATTGGACTGGAGACTTCTACGGTTGTGGTTGACCAGCCCTCCACCTAGGTACTGGTGTGGTGACTGCAGCCTGTACAGTTCAAGAGTTCTAGTCCAATTGTAAATGCAGTCAGTCTGGATTGTGAATGAGTTGGAGTTCTAGATTTCCAATCCGGGGCAGGGGGTGAACTGAAGTATCAAGGTGACAAGGAAAACATTTATAACACCAATCACATTAATAGCAAATGGGCTAATACATTCATAGAAGGGCTACCAGACACATAAGCCCACAGATGCACCCAAAGTCAGAAACATCGACATACAAACAAAACATAACAAACAAACAGCCAATCACAGAACAACAGCTAAGAAGAAAAAAAAAAAGAATTCTACAATAAAAATGTTTCTTGTAAAATACTTGAGAATAGAGAAGAAGAATAGCCTCTAACAAATATGATATAAGCACTCTTAGAAGCTATAAGAAGGGAGGAAGAGGAGGGGGAGAGAGAACAAAGAAATTAACATGGGAGAGGAAGAAGAAATGTTCAGTTGAGAATAGGAGGTAATAAAAATAGCCTAAGAAAAGAAAGTGAAATAAATAATTATTTATCGATAGCACCTCCAAGAAAAGGATATTAAAAAAAATCTCAAAAATATTATTATTCTTATATGTATATAGAATTGCAGTTTGGCAACAATGAGCTGCTGTGAGAGGGGAGCGTGGGAGCGGGGCTCGTGGTGACTGGGGGGGGCTCACGGTGGCTGCGGATCTCGTGGGCCGCAGTGGTGGCGGCGGCAGTGGTGTCACAATTTGCTGGGCGGCGGCACCGCGACTCACGGTAGCACTGGTGTCGGCGGCTGCACTGCAACTCAAGTCATAGCAGCAGTGGTGGCGGTTGCTATGACCATGGCTCGCAGAGGCCACGATGGCTGGAGGGGAGGGGGCTCTGTGGGGCTGTTGGTGGGACCTTGAACTTTATTTATTCTCCAGCTGAAGTGCTCAGGGGTCCTTTTCACCAACTTCCACAGCTCAAAGTGTCTTTTCCGCACCTCTCAGTCTTCACCAGGATCCCGGCCTAGTGTAACGCTGACTGGTCACCCGCTCTCTCTCTCTCTCAATGATCTGGGGAAAAGGTGCTTGCCATTTTGGACATTCCAATGTGTCAGTCTGGCAGAGTCCAGACCCCTCGGCTCACGACAGGGCTGCCTGGGTCTCCGTGGTTTCTAGCAACACCCCTTTCTGATCGTCAAACTCTGAGATCTACGCTTGAGTGGAATTTTCTCCGATTAGGGCTTGTGGGTCGGGACCTGCTGTCCTCCTTGTGGGAGGAGCCAGCTGCCCCTCCGTCAGGCAGGGGGAAACGGTTTGCAACAGTTTCCATGATTAAGAACTATATTTCAAACACGCCAATCCTCCCAATCTCTGTGTCTCACCAGCTGCCCGTCCACTCCAATAGTTCACACGGGGAAAGATCCAGAGCTCCCACCCTCTCACCTGTTGACTGGGGAGAGATGGGCTACGGGACTGTCTCTGCCTCCATCTTCCAGTGTGCTCCTTCACCACATTTTTAATGGAGTGTCGTTTTAGGAGCGTTAGTCTGCTCATGCTCCATCCCACTGCAAATGTAATCCAGAACTTGGGACATTGTCTGTGACTTCTAGTTGAGCTTCTGCCTGCTCTTGCTCTGAAAGCCCAAATCTCCTTAAAAAGCTTCCTCTAGGGAAAGAGAGTAAGGACAGAAACTCATTCCAGGAACCCCTTCTTTTTTTCACCACTGATAACAGTTTCCATTCTGGTAGCTACATATGAAATTTTAAATTACTTATATGTAAACAAACTGAAATGTACTTAATAAAATAAAAAAGTGAATATACAAAAACTCCAATATTAAATTAAATGTCATCTCCTAGACATATAAGAGGTATTTCTAAGTGTTTTTTAAGTGTTTCTACTCAACATTTAGAGAGAACACAGGATAAAAGGAAATTAACACATGAAACGACTACTGGCAAATTTATGATTCATGGAGACTAATGTAAAATTTTATAACAGCCATTGTATTGTTTGGGAACATTTTAAAAAAGTTCCTTCAAATGGAGCTGTTTTGAAATATAGTAAAATTCCATGGCCCTCACTCCACATTCTATGATTCATGTTTATATAGTATGGTGGAAAAATAGATCTGCAATTGCACATTTTTCCTAACATAGTCTGTGTTTCAGCTAGGCTTCCTACTTCACTTTGCCTCTTCTGAAATGGTACTTTTGCTTCTTATGGGCATTGGATTAGAACTGCCTTTGTTTTTCCCTCTTTTTAGTGTATGCCTTTATGCCCTTTATCTACAAACTCAATTGAATCCCAATTTCCTAATATCACTTGATAGACAGAATGATGGATAGACAAATAGAAAACTAGATAGCTATCTCATCTTATATATCTTTATATCTCTCAATATGAACAGATCTATACTTACTTTTTGTTTATCAATCAAATGATAGATATATTTATTGCATTTCTGATGAACTCAGCTTCCAGTTTCATGTGATAATTAAAGTCTACCTAACACAGATAAAACAGATACTGGGAATAAAGCTAAGATATCTTCCATTTAGGCAAAATGCCCCGAAACTCTGAAGATCTTAAATTCTAAAATAATGGCTCAAGCCCTACTGTGCCCAGAAAATAGACAAACAATGCTTTTCTGAATCTTCTTGGTCTTGATGCTGTATATAATGGGGTTCATGAATGGAGGAAACAGAAAATAAATATAGCTCATTGTAATATGAATGTTTCCCAAATGTTTCCCAAACCTCTGGAATAAAGTCAGACCAATCACAGAGATGTAAAATACCAGGACACAGCTAATATGGGGAACACAAGTGTTGAAAGCTTTAGCTTGCTCCTCTCCAGAGGCAATGCCCATAACTGTCTTAAGGATTAAGATATAAGAAAAGACAATGATCAGAGCATCAAGGAAGAAAGTCAAAGCAACCAGAATAACTGGGTATATGTGATTAAATGTTATATCAGCACCGGCAAGTTTCATGATATCTTGGTGGAGGCAAAATGTGTGGGAAAAAAAAGTGGGACCAACAATATGGGTACCAATAGAGTGCCAAAATTGGAGGCACAAGGGATAAAAAGCCCCTTGACAATACCCCTAGTCCTAACTTTATCACCCTGGAATTGGTAAGGATAGAGTTATACCTCAGAGAAATGCAGATGGCAATAAAAAGGTCATTGGCCATGGCAAGCAAGATACTGAATTCCACAATTGAAAGAGAGTAGATGATTTAGGCCTGTGAGAAACAGTCCCCATGGCTCATCTCCTGTTGATTCACCCATAAGACACCCATTACCAGAGGTAGGCATTGTGGTCAATGTCACTGAGTGGTCTGTGCCTACCAGCATGGCAATGAAGGAGTACATGGGTCCACAAAACCTGTGGTCATCCTTGATGAGGTAGAGGAGTGTGCCATTTCCAAGAAACAGAGACATACACTGCAAAGAAGGGGATGGAGATCCAGTGATGAATGGGCTCCATGTCTGGGAAGCCAGTCAGCAAAAGGGGCCCCCACTAATATTGGGACACATAGTGTGTTCACAGGAAAAGAGCAGATACATTGAAACTATTATTCCCCAAACTCAACTTTTTTAGTATGTACTAAAACTTTGTGAGAATACATAACAATATTTCTATTTAGGAATAATTGATTGATAAATGTATGGTTATGGAACTATTATCTTTCAAAAGAGCAACAGAGATTTATAGACTATTCCACAGATGAGAAATAAAGATCTTCTTTATGTTATAAATAGTATTAGGCTAAAAGTTAAAGTTTTTTATTTATAAAACCACATTATCATTACATAAGAAGCAATTCTCTTTGTAGATTTCATGCTATACAATTTTTGATCAAAATGGTATCAGAAAATATGGCAAGGATACACAATTGAATAATAATTGTGCTTAGCTAGACCAATGTTTAGTTTGCAAATTTTAATATATTTAAACTTGATTTTAATTTTATATTTCACAAGCATAATACAGACATGGTGTTTTATTAGAAAACTTTTCTAAGTTTAGTTTTAAAGTTGAATCTTAACATTTTATGGAACTTCAACATAGGACATGTAACCTCTATGGAGAAAAATGGATAAAGGCAGGCTTATGTTATATTCAGTCTGAAAAAATACTTGATTTTCCTGAACCCCATCCATGGATACTGCCAAAGAAACTTCAAACATGCCTTAACACATTTGTTCAAAGAAAACAAAGTCTATACACTAGGTGGAGGTTATCCAAGCCAGGAGGGATATTCTACTACAAAGCTCTCTGGAAAATCTTTCAGTCTTCTTCTTTTTTTTTTTCTATTTATTTTTATTATTTTTTTATTAAATAAAAGCTATGCACATTAATGCAATTATGGGGTACAATGTGCTGGTTTTATATACAATCTGAAATATTTTCATCAAACTGGTTAACATAGCCTTAATGGTATTTTCTTTGTTATTGCGTTAAGACATTTATATTCTGTATTTAGTAAGTTTCACCTGTATCCTTCTAAGATACACCATAGGCGTGATCCCACCAATTATCCTTCCTCCACGCATCCTCCTCCCTCTCTCCTTCCTTGCCCCTTTCCCCATATTCTTGTGCTATAATTGGGTTATAGCCTTCATATGAAAACTATGGATTAGTTTCATAGTAGGGCTGAGAACATCGGATATGTTTTCTTCCTTTCTTGAGATACTTTGCTAAGAAGAATAAGTTCCAGCTCCATCCATGTGAACATGAAAGAGGTAAAGTCTCCATCTTTCTTTAAGGCTGCATAATATTCCATGTTGGACATGTATCACAATTTATTAATCCATTTGTAGGTCGATGGGCACTTGGGCTTCTTCCATGACTTACAAATTATGAATTGGTCTGCAATAAAAATTCTGGTACAAATATCTTTGTTATAATATGAGTTTTGATCTTCTGGATAGGTACTAGTAGAGGAATTGTAGGATCGAATGGCAGGTCTATTTTTAGATCCCTAAGTGATCTCCAAATATCTTTCCAAAAGGAAAGTATTAGTTTGCATTCCCATCAGCAATGTAAAAGTGTTCCCTTTTCTCCACATCCACACCAACATCTCTGGTTTTTGGATTTTGTGATGTGGGCTAATCTTACTGGGGTTAGATTCTCAAAGTAGTTTTGATTTACATTTCTTTGATAATTAAGGATTGTGAGCATTTTTTCATGTGTCTGTAGGCTGTGAGCCTGTCTTCTTCAGAGAAGGTTCTCTTCAGGTCCCTTGCCCACACGATGGGATCACTTGTTTTTTTCTTGCTAATACGTTTGAGTTATCTCTGGATTTTGGTTATTAAACCTTTGTCAGAGGCATAACCTGCAAATATCTTCTCCCATTCTGAGGGCTGTCTGCTTGCTTTACTTACTGTGTTCTTGGCTGTGCAGAAGCTTTTTAGTTTGAACAGGTCCCAGTAGTGTACTTTTGATGCTACTTCAAATGCCTGGGGAGTCCTCCTCATAAAATATTCACCCAGGCCGATTTCTTCAAGAGTTTTCCCTGCACTTCAAGAGTTTTCCCTGAACTTTCTTCTAGTATTTTTATACTTTCATGACTCACGTTTAAATCTTTACTCCAGTGAGAGTCTATCTTAATTATTGGTGAAAAGTGTGGGTCTAGTTTCAGTCTTCTACAGGTCGCCAACAAGTTCACCCAGCACCATTTGTTAAATAGGGAATCTTTTCCCCACTGAATGCTTTTAATTAGCTTGTCAAAGATCAAATAATGGTAGGTAGCGGGGTTCATTTCTTGGTTTTCTGTTCTGTTCCATACATCTACCTCTGTGTTTTTGTGCCAGTACCATGCCATTTTGATCACTATCTATGTAGCATATTCTGAGATCTGGTAGCATAATTCCTCTTTCTTTGTTTTTATTTTTGAGTAATTTATTCACTATTCTAAGTTTTGTCTGATTCCATATAAAAGATGTATTATATTTTCAAGATCCTTAAAGTATGACAATGGAGCTTTAATAGGGATTGCATTAAAATTGTATATTGTCTTGTGTAGTATGGACATTTTGACAATGATTGATTCTTCCCAGTCATGAGCATGGTATGTTTTTCCATTTGTTAACATTTTCAACTATTTCTTTCCTTAGAGTTTCATAGTTCTCTTTGTATAGATCTTTCACATCCTTTTTTTAGGTAAACTCCCAAATATTTAATCTTCTTTGGCACTACTTAGAACAGAATATAGTCCTTGACCATTTTTTCAGCATGACTATTGTTGTTATATATAAAGGACACAGATTTATGAATGTTGATTTTGTAACCTGAGAAACTGCTGTATTCCTTGATCACTTCTAAGAGTTTTGTAGTAGAATCTCTGGTGTTTTCTAGGTATACAATCATATCATCTGCAAAGAGTGAAAGTTTGATCTATTTTGACCTTATGTGAATACACTTGATCACCTTTTCTTCCCTAATTACAATAGCTAAAACTTCCATTACAATGTTAAAGAGCAGTGGAGGCAATGAGCAATCTTGCCTGGTTCCTGATCTGAGTTGAAATTATTTCACTCTTGTTCCATTCAATATGATATTGGCTGTGGGTTTGCTGTAGATGACCCCTATCTGTTTAAGAAATATCCCTTCTATACCAATTTTCTTAAGTGTTTTGATCATGAAGGGATGTGGATAGTGTCCAAAGCTTTTTCTGTATCAAGTGAAAGAATCATGTGATTTTTGTTTTTTATTTTGTTAATGTGCTGAATTATATTTATAGATTTACTTATATTGAACCAGCCTTGAGACCCTGGGACAAAGCCCACTTGGTCATGGTGTATAATTTTTTTGATGTGTTGCTTGATTCTTTTTGTTAGGATCTTGTTGAATATTTTTGCATCAATATTCCTTAGTAATATTGGTCTATAATTTTCTTTTCTTGTTGAGTCTTTTCCTGATTTGGGAATCAAGGTGATGTTTGCTTCATAGAATGTGTAGTATTCTAGTCTTCATATAATGTAGTAGTATAGTATTCTAGTCTTCATAGGTCTAGTATTCTTCATAGAATAGGTAGTATTCCTTCTTTTTCCATATTTTGGAAAAGGTTTAGTAATATAGGTACTAGTTCCTCTTTAAAGGTTTGGTAGATTTCTGATGTGAAGCTGTCTGGTCCCAGGCTTTTTTTTTTAGGGAGATTTTTTATAGTTGATTTTATTTCAGAACTTGATATAGGCCTATTTAACATTTCCACTTCATTCTGGCTAAGTCTAGGAAGGTTGATATTTCCTTCCCCACCTTGCACCTGTCACACCCAGTCACTGGCAACCACGCAGGACTGTGACCCAGTTCCCTCCAAAGATGAGATGCTCCAGGGCTTTGCACCTACCTGAGTCACAGGAAGATCTATGTCTCTTCAGCCAGGCCGCCATTCTCTGCCACTATCTGGAAGGGGGAGGTAAGACCTGAATTCCAGCCCTGCCCCGATTGATGTTGCTGACAGAATAAAACAAAACAACTTGCAGAATTTGTTTCTGTCCCAGCTATATTCCACTATTTATCAGATGCTGTTTGATCAACTCTGCCCTGTCTGTGCCACTTCCCAGTCTCAGCTGCAGTTCCTGTTACAGCACACGCAGTCATAACAGGCACTTAGCCACTGCCTGCCTGCCTTTTTCTCAGCTTTGATCCCTTGAGGGTCGATTGCATCTGAGTCTCAGTGAAGCAGTCCTCTGGGTCAGCCCTGCCCTTGGAGTCTGCTGTCTCTACATGCATATTATAGTCCCCATGCTCTGCCCAGGCTGGTATCACCTCAGGCATACCCTTTACTCATGGGGTTTGAAGTTCCATCCCAGATCTGTTCCACCAGTGGCTGCTACCAGAGAAGATGCCCAGCTTCCTCTCGTTTCCCAGAGAGACTGGGAATGTCCTTTTAATATATCCCCAGGGGTGTGAGCCCTATTGTTCCCACCTCTGTGGCTGCTGCTCTGTGTCTTGGGACACTGTCACTCCTGTATGGTTCCCTCTCAGCTGAGGTTCCCTCTCAGCTGACTGTCCACTCCTTTCTCCTGTGCCAGAGAATCAGCACAGGTCAGCAATAGCCCATGCCCCATTCAAACCCCTCGAGAAAATGCCCAAGAATCTGGACTCCACAGTGGACAGGCTTCCAGACCTTAGAGTGAGAGTGGAGGGGAGTGCTGGGAGTTCAAAATCTCAAGTAGAGAATATATACAGTTTTATACCTGGCAGGAGACCATGACACCCTAGTATGGGAAAGAGGTCTGGTTTTTAGAGGATCTCTCCCATGGGATAAAATTGGAGGTTATTTGAACTCTGCTTGTTTGTTTGTATAGAGTATACTGTGAGCTGTTCTCATGGGGGAGGGGAATCCTGTTTGCTGGGCGATGGATTTTGTACCTTTTGTTTGTATCCTTGGTGTTGCAGCTCACCTCAGCAGAGTTGATGTGAATTTTTCAACCTCTCTCTTGGTTCATATCAGAACCATCATCTTTCTTGTTAAACTTCTGTCCTTTAACTCTCTTTCTGGTTGGGAGCCTCTGTGGAAAGCTGGCTCCAGTCAGTCATCTTGCTTCTACTCCCCCTTCTATCTTCTTTTGACTGCTTCTAGCATCAGAGGAAAGAAGAATCATTCCAAATTTCTCTTCCTGGCACTCACCGACTCATAATCTTGCTGCTGGAATAGGAAGACATTCTTGCCATACTTGACACTAAATACTTTCTTCTCAAAGACTGTTCAGGAAGCCAGATTAGAGTGTTTATATATGTGGAAAGCACCTTTGCAGAGTATCATCTTTCCTGATACTCAGGAGACTGCTTGATCCCTCTTCCCTCTCTCCTTTCTGGGAGGAGCAGGGCAACTCAGCCAATGTCGTCAGGCCAGTCAGGTGTCTCACCAAGTATGAGTGAGGAAAAATGGAAACTCAAATACCACAGAGGTGTGGAAACCTCAGGGTTTACTTATGTAATTCTGTAGAATTCTAAACACTAGTATATGATAAAACAAATAAGTCTTCCTTAGTGACTGTCACAAGGGTCAAAAGGATGTCACTTCTACCCAGGGTGACGTGTCTATTTGTAGTACATTTACAAATTCTAATTACATTTTGTATTTTCTATTTCTATGGGAAAATAAGTTCTGATTTACAGGGACATCAATGCACCTACCCTGAGTCATGTGAATAAATGCCATAAATTTTTAAAAATCATTTAGTTTCTATTCAGGATATTCCTCATTTTATGCCAGGTTCAGAGTGATGTGCTTGCTCCTTTCTAGTAACAGAACTGAAAAACCTAGTGAGTAGAAATAAGAAAATATTGATTATGAATTGCATGGGCTAGTCATCACAGCATGAACGTTAGTATATTTAGTACACTATGAAAAATGCATCCGATGTACCTCTGAGGTCAGGAAAAATTTCCCAGAAAGATATTACTTAAGATATCTCTTTGCTGAGAGAGGAGTCATGGCTTTAGTTTTTCATTGTCTTTTCTTTTGTGTCTTTGTGTAATTCTCCAGATCCATGATTAACTTCCAAATCCGCATTTAGATAAAAGATAGATATACCTTATTGGATCTGGTTGTTCTTGATGATATAGATGATAGGATTCATTAAAGGAAGAAAGGGGAATTAGACACAGCTCATGATAGTGTAGAACATCTCTGGTATATACCTCCCAAACCTGTTGCTAACTTTCAAACCAACCACCAGGCCATAGAATTGGAGGACACAACCAATGTGGGAGATGCAGGTGTTGAGGGCTATTGCTCTCTCTTTACCAGAGGCAGTGTCCATGACAGTCTTCAGAATTAGGGTGTAGTAGAAGAAGATGATCAGAGAGTCTAAGAGAACAGTAAAATAAATTATAATTACAGAGTAAAGTATGTCAAAAGATATCATACCAGGTAAGTTCCAAAGCTTCTCAGCGAAGTCATGTACATTAACTAGAACAAGAGGATGGTAATATGAAAATGAGAAACATACCCAGGATTGCAGGCAAGGAGGACATAAAACTCCTCAGAAAAACTTCCACTGCACTGTAAACCTTACCACTTGAGTAATGCAAAGAATGGAAGCATATTTCCAAGAATTACAAATGGTAATGAAACAATCATAGGCCCTTTAAAAGAGTGTATTCAATCCTTCTAAAACATAAAGGTGGTGAAACAAGTAGATCTTCAAGAAACAGCCTGCATGGCTGATCTCATTGAGATTCACACTCAAGATGACCACAGGACGGGATATGGTCAATGTCACCAGGATGTCTATGCTTGCCAGCATGGCAAGGAAATAGTACATGGCTGATTGAAGGCTTTTTTTATCCTTGATGAGGCAAAGGAACACAACATTGCCAAGATGCAAAAAGACATAGACTGCAAAGAAAGGAGGGGGAGATCCAGTGATAAGAAACAAGCCAACAAAAGGGAAGTCTCACTAACATGAAGCCACAGTGTGTGCACAGGTGGATAGCAGCTGTCTTGACACATCCAAACCAGGAACTGCGGTATTTCAGTGGTAGCATATCACTCGTAGCCTCGTCACAATTTTCCTACTTGAGGAAAATTAATTAGTGTGATAAATTTGACTCTGCCACTATTTTCCTGTAGAAGATGAGTAGAAACGGACAGGCTGGACTAGAGGTGAAGAATGGAGATCTTCCCTAGTAAGAGGAAAATACTAAGTTAAGGATTCTATGTTTCTAAAATTGAAAGAAAAGTTTTAATTAATTTTCCCTAAAAGATCATGTCTACCTGTTATATTAGTACTTAGAAATTATTTACAGCATTGATAAACAAAGAAAAGAACATACATAAATGCAAATGGATAATAATTGATTATTTTTTTGCTATGATTGCTGACTTTTCAGACATATTAATTTTAATTTTGCATTTCAAAATTATTATATTGACCTCTCTCCATTAATAAAACTTTTATTTGCCTCCTTCTGAATCGAATTCCATGGTTTTATGGCATGTAACATGCGTGCTCATCACTTCCAATTAATTACTTGTCACTGCAACCGGTACCCTTTTCCTTGATTGTGGCTTCCACAGTTCTGGGCTACAGACTAGCCATAGAAAACACACATGGTGACTTGTCATACATGAAGCCTTTACCTTCTCTAAAGTATTGAGTCAAAATTTACATTATATCAGGATCTCAAGGTGATTCAAGCGTATACCAATATCTGGGAAGCAATGCTCTAAGCATTTTCTATCTAGAAGCTCTATGGAGATAGAAACATTTTGCTACCTCCACCTGGTTAACATCCTCAAAACATTCTCATATAATTTTGTTGTTGCTCTCCCAATGTTTATTACTTCTTTTTCTGCCTTTTATACTTTCCAAAGTCAATGAGATATTTAAATGCTCAAATTCTTTCTCTACCTCAGAGTCTCACTTTGTCACTTTTGGTAGAGTGAGGTGGTGTCACAGCTCACAGCAACCTCAAAGTCCTGGGCTTAAGCAATCTCTTGCCTCAGACTTTCAAGTAGCTGGGACTACAGGCACACGCCACAGTGCCCAGCTAACTTTTAGAGGAAATGAATGAGGGAATTACCCAGGTGAAGTGAAGAAGTTAGGGGTAAACTTGCCACATTATTGAAGATCACATTCTTTCTGTGATACTGTGTAATCTCTTTTTAAAAATAAGGTTTGCATTTTCATTTTTAAAATTTCAAAGTATTATGCGATACACATTTTGGTCATGTAGTTTGCTTTTGCTTATTTAATGCCAAAGTTATAAGGGTGCCCTTCAGCACTGGGTGAATTACGGTGTGAGTTTGCCTATCTCCTCCTCCCTCCTCTCACCCACTTGAAATTTGTTTTTTTTTTCTTTTTCTTTTTTTAGAGACAGAGTTTTACTTTATTGCCCTTGGTAGAGTGAAGTGGCATAACATCTCACAGCATCCTCCAACTCCTGGGCTTAGGCAATTCTCTTGCCTCAGACTCCCGAGTAGCTGCAACTAGAGGCACCTGAAACAATGCCCAGATATTTTTTCATTGCAGTTTTGCCGGTGCCAGGTTCGAATTCACCACCCTCAGTATATAGGGCTGGCGCCCTACCTACTAAGCCATAGGCACTGCTTGTTAACTTATTTATTTATTTATTTATTTTTTAGAGATAGAGTCTCACTTTGTCACCTCAGTAGAGTGCTATGGCATCACAGCTCAGAGCAACCTCCAGCTCTTGGGCTTAGGCGATTCTCCTGTCTTAGCTACCTGAGTAGCTGGGACTACCCGCCCAAACACCTGGCTATTTTTTTGTTGTTGCAGCAGTTTGGCTGGGGCTGGGTTCGAACCTGCCATCCTTGTTAGTACTTAGAAATTATTTAAGTATATGAGGCCAGTGCCCTACTCACTGAGCAATAGGCGCTGCCCAATTCTGTTAAGTTTTTCTTCCATATGTGCACATAAGAGTTGATCAACTAGATCTAACTTAGTATTGAGTACATAAGATGTTTCTTATTCCATTCTTGTAGACCTACACTTAGGAGAAAGGTCTCCAGTTCCATCCTGTTTGTTACAAATGATAATAGGTCACCACATCTTATGCCTGAGTAGTACTTCATGGACAATTGCTACAGTGTAGTAATCTGTTCATGTGTTAATGAGCACTAAGGGTTGTTTCCACATTGTTGTGATTGTGAATTGCATTGTTATCATCATTTGAGTGTGAGTGTCTTTTTTATAAAATGCTTTTTTCCCACTTTGTGTAAATAGTTAGCAGTGGGATTACTGGACTGAATGGTAGATCTACTTTTAGTTCTTGGAGGTATCTCCATACTACTTCTTTTGGAAAAGAGGAATGAAAAATCATGATGATAGAGTGTCCTCTAACCCAGGCTATATCTGGGTCTCCAACTCAGGCTGTGGATTGGTGCCGGTCTATGGCCTATTAGAAATCAGGCCATAGAGCAAGGAGTGAGCAGCCAAAGAGCACGTGAAGCTTCATTTGTATTTATAGCCACTCCGGAGCATTAGACTGCCATATGAACAGGAGCCCTACTCTAAACTGCACATGTGAGGGTTCTAGGTGTTCTTCTTTGAGAATCTAGTGCCTGATGATCTGAGGTGGAGAGATAATGTGCTTGAATCAGTCCAAATCCACCCCTCACCCAGTTCTGTAGAAAATTGTCTTTCATGAAGTCTCGTGCGAAAAATTTGAGGGAAGCTATACCAGGGGATATTCAAAGGGCATTAAGATAGGTGATTTAAAAGTAAATTTAAAATACTCATTTCTTGGGCGGTGCCTGTGGCTCATCGAGTAGGGCGCTGGCCTCACATAGGGAAGGTGGCGGGTTCAAACCGGGCCTCGGCCAAACTGCAAAACAGAAAAATAGCCAGGCATTGTGGTAGACACTTGTAGTCCCAGATACTCAGGAGGCTGAGCCAAGAGAATCGCCTAAGCCCAGGAGGTGGAGGTTGCTGTGAGCTGTGTGATGTCATTGCACTCTACCGAGGACGATAAAGTAGACTCTGAGTTTACTCACAGTTTTTAGAATCTGTGGCTTCAAAAAAAAAAAAACTCAATTTTCATCATTAACTTTATACTGACAATGAATAAAGGGTTAAAATTAGAATTTATTTGGTTGAAAAATATTTGTCTTTACTGTACAAGTGTACATTAGCTGTGACCGCACATAAACATACACAAGCAAATTTGAACACCAATGCAGAAAAGATGTTAGAGAATATTTTTTGTTCTTCATTTTTTTTTTGAAATGGATAATTTTTAGGAGAATTTGAAGAAAGAAATCATGCATAGACTTTTTTACTTCTATGCGGTCCTACTCAAAGATCTGTAATCAGACTTCTCTGAAGGTATACTGTAACTTTGTGGTGACATAATTGAAGCTTGTGAAAGAAGACATTGTCTATAGTATCATAGCTCTTTCTTTTTTCAAAGAGGAATCCAAACATTGCTTTTATACTCTGTCTTCATCTTGGTTTCTGGTCTGATTCTCCAGGTACAAGATTAACTACCAAATCTATGTTTAGAGAAAAGGTGGATAAGGCCATATTGTATTTGCTTGGTTTTGATGCTATAGATGAAGGGATTTATTAAAGGAGGGAAGAGAAAGTAGACAGAGCTCATGATGATGTGGACCACCTTTGGAACGTTCCTCCAAAATCTGTGGATGAATGTCAGACCAAAGACTGTGATGTTGAAGATGAGCACACAACTAACTTGGGAGATACAGGTGTTGAGAGTCTTGGCCCTCTCTTCACCAGAGGCAATGCCTATGACAGTCTTGAGAATTAGGATGTAGAAGAAAAGGGTAATAAGAGAGTCTAAGAAGGTTGTTAGACAAATTAGTATTACAGGGTAAAGTCTATTGAAAGTTATATCAGCACAGGCTAGTTTCATGACTTCTTGGTGAAGGCAGAAAGCATGGGAAAGAACATGAGAGTGACAATATGAAAATAAAAAAATATGTACAATTACATGACAGGCATGATGGATACAAAACCCCTCAGAAAAATCCCCACTCCTGACTTTATCACTTGAGTATTGGTAATAATAGATGCGTACCTCAAAGGATTGCAGATGGCAATGAAGCGATCATAGGCCATGGCAAGGAGGATACCTGATTCTACAATAGAGAGGGAGTGAATAAAATAGGCTTGCAAGAAGCAGCCTCCATGGCTAATTTCCCTGTGATTCACCCACAAGACATGTATCACTGTGGACATAGTGATCAATGTCACCATGATGTCTGTTCCTGCCAGCATGGCAAGGAAATAGTACATGGGTTTGTAAAGACTTTGGTCATCCTTGATGAGATAGAGGAGTGATCCATTGCAGAGAATAGAGACATAGACTGCAAAGAAGGAGATGGAGATCCAATGATGAGCTCCCTGCAGCCCTGGGAAACCAGTCAGCAAAAAGGGGGCCTCACTGCTATTGGTCCACATAGTGTCAACAAGTAGAGAGCAGCTTACTTGAAACCTTGACAATAGGAACATGGATGTGTCTTGGTAATATAGTAACTTTAGTCAAAATCTTTGAACTTGGAAACAATTTCTAGGTGTGGTAAACATGAGTTTCCACTTATTTTCATACAGCAGTGGGTAGGCTATATGAGAGATGAGAAATGATGGTCATTCCCTAATGAGAGAAAAAGACTAAGTTAATGGTTAAAATTTTGCCAAATTAAAGAAATTTTTTCATTAATATTTCTAATGCATAAGGTCCAAGTGTTATGTGGGTGCTTAAAATATCTATAACAACAAAGAAAGTAAAATATAGCCCAAACAAAGTACAATATAGAGTCTGAATATTGATAACAATCTTTTTAAACAGCTTTTTTTCTTGTTATTGCTAACTACTTGGAGATAAGTAATCTGAATTTATTTTTATCTTTCACAATTGTGTTGAAAACATGTTTTTACAAGTTGATAAAACTTTTAATTTTTGTAATATAATATTATGCTTTTCCCCCAAAACATTGTAGTTGAACAAATGTACTTGGTTGCTTGATCACTTTTGTAATGCGTCAGTACTACAGAGGGGGCCATCACCCAAAGAGGGTTCATTGTACATATTAGGTAGGTTTTCATTCACCCTCTCCTCCCCTTCCTCTCTGCTTGATTTCCACTGAGTTGTACATTCCTTCTGAAATTGAACATCATTGTGTTATGTAGATCAACATGCATTCCCATCACTTCTAATAAGTTTCTTTGTCATTCCAGTCATTATGACTTTACTTGAACTAGGCTGAAAAAAAATGTGGGCCACACCAGGCACAGCTAACAGGCGTGTAGACTTATCAGGCATGCAGCCTTGGACAACACCCTCTCCAATCTATGAAACCAAAATATTCATTTTACCTTGATCCTTAGATGATGTAATGCACAGCAATGTCTGAGAAGCTTTGCTCTAAGCATTTGATATCTAATTCAACTATGGAGATAAAAAATCTTTTGATTCTTCAACATGGTTTATTCTGTTATCCTTTCCTAATATTTTTATACAATTTTAAAAAGTTACTTCTCTCCTTTACGGTTTCTTTTCTGCCTCTTTTCCTTTACAAAATCATTTGACATAATTAAATGCTTGGATTCTTCCTCTATCTCCTCTCTGAATACTTATCCTTTATCATGCTCCTCTGAAGGAGCTGCTGCAACTCTGTGACTGGGAGCATCCTCATCTTTCCACAGCATAAGTCATCTCTTCTATTTCCATTTTATTAGTCTCCATAATCCAAAGAGGTCATATTACCAGCTCAATTACAGTCTTATTACATCACACATTCAGAAGCTTGAAGTATCAAGGACTAAGTAGATTCCCTTATTAGATGTCCATAGTATCAAAAATGAGTGAGAATCAGAACAGATTACAACACATCTCTATCCTGTATGAGAAAATACTCTGATGTTATATGTGCAATAGGCTTGCATTCATAGTGATTGAAATCAACATTTCTAGGAGTCTTCTAAAGCACATTGAATTCATATACAGGACTAAGCTATGATTATTGCATAAATCATGTTCTATATCTGTAACATTTTGATACTTTTAAAAATGGGTGGCAATACCCATGCTTGGGGGAAGATTATAATAAATGAAAAACATTGATGGGGAAACAAAGTATAAAAGGGAGAAAAAGTAAGAAGACATCACATTTGTGATACTAATTTGATATCATTTAGTGATATTTCAGGGCTAACTAAGGAAATTCAGTATGATTAAACTAGACTTCCAAATATAAATAAAGATTCTGTCCATTTTTTGTAAATTTCTACTAGAATATTTATTAGTTCTTTAATAGATTTAGTTAATTAGCGGGAATTAATAATAAAACATACAAGAAAAAAATTAGGTTGACTCAAAGGAGTAGGGCACTGGTCCCATATGCTGGAGGTGGCGGTTTCAAACCCAGCCCTGACCAAAAACTAAAAAAAAAAAAAAATTATACATGTTTGTACTAGTTACATGAGGTGAGAAACATTTGAGCTTCTCATTCCTTTGCATAGCTCAGCTGGATCTTTAACTACAAGATTGAGAAGTCTACAGTAGCTCTATAAATGTGAAAAGAAAGACATGTAGCTGACCCCTTTGGAACAAAAAGAAAAGACAGGA